>JAFELL010002128.1:0-20000 GCA_019059645.1 Caranx melampygus | reverse complement strand
AATGCAACAGAGAGATGAATCACAGTTAATTGACATTTAGAGGCTTGTGGCATTTGCCTGTTTATGTAGAGCTCACACACACACACACACACACACACACACACACACACACACATCTGCATGAAGCATCACACAAACATCCAGATGACAGCTGGTTTGTCTCTGACGCCGGTGTCATGGTGTCAGTTTCCACGCAGCAAACAATAAAGACGTATCGACATCACACACATCGTACGGCAGGTCTCACCCCTCAGGTCTCACCCCCAGGTCTCACCCCTCAGGTCTCACCCCTCAGGTCTCACCCCCCAGGTCTCCCTCAGGTCTCACCCCCCAGGTCTCATAATTAGCGCTCGCCTTCGTCTGTGGGCAAAGTTTCCACGTGACACATATTTATGGTAAGTGGATCTAAAATCTAAATGAAACGTCAGGAGCTTCTTCTCCAGCAGGAAATTAGCACTTTGATTCGAGGCGTGTGATGAGTCCCGTCTCGTCTCGACACCAGAGTCTCGGAGGAAATTATTGTTTTTAATGAAAAGAGAGGGAGAGAGGGAAAAAACGTGGCTTTAGGGGCTTTTACTTTGACACAGGAAGTGATCATCAGCTTCAGCTCAGTGACACAGGTCGGCTTTAGATTAAATATGACACACACACACACACACACACACACAAACAGTGATAGATTCATAAAACTGCGAGGAAGTGATAATCGTTCTGGGTCAATCAATCAATCACCTGATGCCTACATGCAGCTACAAGCTACATGCTAACGCTAACAGACAGCGTGTGACTCGTCCTCCCTTTTCATGTAGACACAGAAACAAATGGAGGGTTTGACGTCGAGTCACGATGATGTCATTTATTATTCATACGCTCGAGAAACAAAACGTCCAAAACAAGATCTTCACACTGGAGCCTTGAAAGCAGAGCCGCTGCTCCTCGCTGAGCCGCGGCCGACACGTAAAACCGTCCAGTTTAAGTTCTCCTTCATCGTTCAGTTCATCCGTCTTGGCAGAATGAGGTTAACTGTGTGATCACTCCACTTAATCACTGCTCTGTCCTCCAGCTGCTGTCACCCTGGCGACGAGGCGCAGGTCGAGGTGCGACATCCCATCTCTTGTGCAGAGACGGCGGCGGAGGGCGGCGGGCGATCGAGCGTGAATTAAGCTGGAAGCCATGAACGCGACTGAGCCGCTAACGAGGGAAGAAAGAAAAGAAAAAGACTCTGAAAGATTCATGTGCTGAGGATTTTCATCATCACAGCCGCAGTGAGACAGTGAGACAGAGAGAGCGGAGGTGAAGGAGGAGGAGGAGGAGGTGGAGGAGGAGGGAAGGAGGAGGAGGAGGAGGAGGAGGAGGAGGAGGAGGACACTGGTCCTGATCAATCACCAGATGAAGTGCATCAGTGTTTAATCCTGACTTGCGGGTTCAGCATCATCATCCACTCGTCTGTGATCAGTGGATTATTTGATGTTCACACTTAATTAATGATGATTCATCACTAATTAATCAATGATCACATCAGTGACGAAGCAGTTTGTCAAGAGACGCTGGTATTTAATCACAGATGAGAAGATTGATCCAGAGTTGTTTAACCAACGCTGTGTCGGGACCAGCTCCTGGAGCAAACAGCCAATCACTGCATTTACCTGCCTGCCAGGTGAACAGTGAAGGGCTGAACCTGCAGTTCCTCTCCTGACCTCTAGAGTCAGTCTCCAACAGTGAGTCCGTTACTTAGTTAGTTGGACTCTACGACTACAGCTGCTTGGCTCCACCCACATCCCCGCCTCTTTGCCCATTAGGGGCGGAGCCAGGTGCAACTGGAACCGAAACAAGGAGCTGATGGGAGCTGAAGCTCTCCACAGCAGCAGGGCTCAGAGCTGCCTCTCCTCTGATCCACTGATGATACTGAATATTGATTCCAGCCTGTCGGAGCTGGAGGAGGAGCAGCTCTCCAGTCTGCTCCAGAAGATCTGTTCAAGCCGCTCACACTCACATTAGTATTCTTTTATGGGTGGAGTGGAGAGAGACGCAGAGCTACTGTGTGTGAGATCAATCAGCCAGGGGTTTGATCCGAGTTCCCACAGAGGAGCAGCATCATCATCATCATCATCATCATCATCATCAGCTCCAGCAGCAGCTCGTCAACGTCCGACGCTCGTGACATTCACAAAGTAAAAACAACAGAGAAACTGAACAAGATAATTCTTCAAATGTGATGTGCAGATGAAGAGAGGGAGTGGAGGAGGTGGAGGAGGTGGAGGGCTGGAGCTGAGCGACCGCCTCATCCACACACACACACACACACACACACACACACACACTGGGGAGCTGAATTAGCAGTAATTGGCATTTGACAGCTCATAATCGCAGTATTTTGCGTTTGGCTCTTCAGTAACAGGACACCGATCAACAACGAGGTGGAGGGAGAGGAGACGGGAGATTAGTGGTGGTTTCACACACACACACACACACACACACACACTGGCAGTCAAACGCTCCTGGCATCTGTGAGGATATTTCCTTTTTTTTTTTTACACCACAAAGACGTTAATACGACTGAAATTAATTCCAGAGCGAGATAATATCCAGCGTGTGAAGCGCAGCAGATGATCCCCGCGCTGTGGTCGCTCTATTATATTAAGAGATCTTGACTGACAAACTTAAGCAGCAGAGGAGAACGCGTCCGTTCAGCCGCCGTCACCTGAACGCACGGTGATCACCTGAGGTTAAAGAGCCGAGCTGCGAGCTGTTTGTTCTGCACTGAGTAAGAAGAGGACACAAGAACGAGGACGATAATCTGCACTGACGACACGTGGTAGAGAGTTCGGGTCTTGCCTTCTGACGACTTTAGATGTCTACATGCAGGAAGCAAAGCATGATGGGAAAGAACCAAAACTCTTCATATAACCTCCTGTGTTTGTTGCTGATTGGCTGCAGCTCTGACACACGTGTCTCCGGTGCATTCACTGCAGCTCCGTCGATCACTGATCAGTGTGATCAGCTCCGTGACGATGACGAACAGACAGACCTTCAATAACCTCGGTGTGAGGTGAACAGGCCGCCGCCGGCTCCTCTAACTGACATGTTTACGCTGCGGGCGGCGTTCCACTGCTCCCATGTTGTCAGCTGACAAAAACCCATTCACTGCAGTATTTTCTTATTTTGTACTGAGGAGCAGCTTAAATCCTCCGTGGGCTGAGAACACCAACCGACCCGAGGACGTCGTCTGCTGCCTCTCATTTCTGAGAAGTTGGTACTTTGCGGATGCAAGGCGCTCACTCACCCACATGATTAGGGCATTAATTCACTGCGACTGCGTGTGTGTGTGTGTGTGAGTTTGATTTGCATTTGACACTAAACTCCTCCTGTACGTCGCTGCCTTTAATCAAGCTCCTATTGTCCCTGTGATGACAGGAGAGAGAGGGAGAGGCTGATAAGGCTCACGAAAGCCACGGTTATCGTAATGACCAGGCTGGAGATGTGTGATTCACTGACACTTTACAAACTGAAGGTGGGAGGGTTTTTTTTTTGTTTTGTTTGTTTTTTTTACCTCCCACCTGCTCAGGTAGAGAAACCATGGGCTGAGATGTGTCTGAGCTGCTGCCTCTGTTACTTACATGTGTTCAGTGAACAGAAGAGGCCACAGTTTATACTACAACTCTGCTTCAATGTCAGCGTCTCCGCCGCCCTGTTTCTGACTGTGTGAAGCTGAGTGTCGACCGTGCTGCTCTGTTTGTCCCTGTCGACCTCCTGTAGTTGGTCTCTGTCCAACAGTCAGTTTCCTGTCTTCTCTGCTGCACCGTCAAGAGTCTATGTCTGTGATATGATTTAGGTGAGAAACAGGTCGTATATCCACTTGAAAACATTGTTGACGCTAATTGCGTTAGCTCATTTATGGCATTTTCAATGTTAAGTGAGCATGAAGCTAATAATTCATTGTTAGCTGCTGATCTGTGATGTGAGTGACTGTGTGATTGTCACTTTACATCAGTTTTCCCAGGGACAGTGAACGTCTCAAACTCAGTGTGTTTATGAAGAAGCCTGTTAGCTTTCTGTTAAGCTAAACGTAACGTCTACAGCCACACTGACCTTTGACCTTTGATCACTGACATCCAAACATTTCATCCTCCAGGTGCATGTTTATGCAGATGAGACACGGACACAGAGAGGACGTGAAGACAACATGGCTGCAGGGGAAACAGATGAGAGAAGAGAAGTTTTCAGGTTGAACTGTGGATCGAAGCTCTCACGCTCACTCCTGGGAAACGCTCTAAGTTTCAATTTGGTCTCTATAAATATCCTCGTTGCAATTACTAAACCAAAAAGCTCTTAAATGTCTGTCTTCTGTGCAGCGAGCAGACGCAGATTAACTCTAAATCCTTCTGAGGTTTCCTGTCTCGGCACCAAATCTGAGCTCGTTTCAGAACCAATGAAGCTGCTGTCGCCTCACAGCCAGGTGAAGCTCCTGTCACCACACACCTGACATGTCGCCTGACGTCCAACAGCACCTTCACTTTCACCTCCGTGTTGTGATCTGGCGGCCGGCGGTCACAGCGCGAGCAGAGAAATGTGCCGGTGTGAGTCCGGGGGCCGGATTACAGAGTTAACGGCACCTTTGATGAGTAAAAACCCAGAACAGGCTTCAAAGCCGCAACACGGACTGAAGTGAAAAGAAGCTGTTGTGCATGTTTCACGGTGTTCAGACAACTTTGTAATCCTGCTCTGTGAGAAAGAGACCAGAGCGGGAGGAGAACAAGTCAGGTGCTTTCTGCCAGCACGGTCAGGAATCAGACCCCCGCTCAGTGGACGCTGGTGCAAGACCAGGAAGAAGAGACATCATCCGCCACCATCACTGTGATGACTGACTGTCAGCTGTCATCAGAGCTCAGAGCCGGACACCAGAGGAGGAGACGGTGCCGGATACAACAGAACAAGACAAGAAGAAGAAGAAGGAGAAGCGTCACATGAAGTTGAGTTTGTAAATATATAAATCTTTGGAGGGCGGCACGGTGGCACAGTGGTTAGGACAAGAAGAAGGTCTGGGTTTGATCCTGGGTGGAGTTTGTCTGTCCAGCTTCTCCTGCTTCCTCCCACCGTCCAAAAACACACACACTGGGTTGGTGCTGGTGCACCCACCGGGTCATCTGTGATCGGCTGCAGCTCCCCTGTGACCACATCAGTGATGTACAGTGTGTGTGTGTGTGTGTGTGTGTGTGTGTGCGCGCGCTGCTGACAGGGCAGATTTACCTGGATAAAACAAAGTTAGAGAGAAAACTTTGTTTCTGTGTCAGATGTTGTTGTTTTGACGCAGCTCTGCAGCAGCTGAGCGAAGGTTTGACAAACAACAGCGTTTACCTGTTAAACAAGAGCAGCAGCGTCAGCAGCAGGTTCAATACCTCAGCTCTCACCTCTGCTGCTCCACGTGCAAATAAAAACAGAGACGTTCCAACTGTGAGAGGTGACGATCCCGGCGACACGAACAAAACAAGACGCGGAGAAGCAGCAGCAGCAGCAGAGAGAGTTCACTTCCTGAAGATCGACGGCGCTCGTCTCCAGGGACGATGGGAGGGTGAGGACGGGAGGGAGCGGAGCGTGACGCCGTCCGTACGCCGCGCTGCATTCAACGATACATCTCTGTCACATCCTCACAAAACAAAGGGTCCGTGTCAAACGCCTTTGTTCCCGTGTCCTTTCATGTGCAGCCGGCTCTTTTCACGGCGGGCCGTGTGGACGGAGGCCGAGCAGACAGAGGCCGCGCCGTCTTTATCTCGCCATCCTCCACTGCTCAATAACCTGCTCAGATCAAAGAGAGGCAGCAACTCATCAAAAGGAATTATTCAGACAAAGACGATCGAGATACAAGGAGAAGAGCAGCTCTGGACAAATCGGGCGGTTTATCCAATCTCTGCGCAGAGGACGAGCGAAGGCGGCGAGGACGCGGAGAGTTAGAGGAGCAACAGGTTTTAAAGCAAAAGGTTCACTGTGCTGACGCTTGAAATCAGTGCGTCTGGGTCACATGACACGTGGACGACGGTTCATAACGAAGGAAAACTGGAGGCAAAACAAGTGTATCACAGAGTCTGAGTCACATTGATCGTTGATCAGGTTTTCACTGATTACATTGGATTTGTCCAGTCGCTGGAGACGGGTGGACTCCAACCCTGGGGGTGGACTCGGCTCATTTCATCTCAAAGCCACGCAGGTCCATTTTAACAAGCGCTCTTCAGTCTCTCACACACACACACACACACACACACACACACCAGGACAGAGAGGGAACGTGTTGGCCGAGCGTGACCCTGATTACTGGTGTTTTCTCACAGAACCAGAAGCAAGTGGCAAAAAAATGAGCAGATAACAGAGCTGACGTTACGCTCATGTTACATCTCCTGATGGCAACGCTGATCTGGGACCAGTGGGGGAGGGAGGGAGGAGGAGGAGAGAGAGGAGGAGAGGGAGGAGGAGAGGGAGGAGTGGTGACTGGACTCCATAGGCAAAAAAAAAAAAAACCTCATCATTAGATCATTAAGAGAAAATCAATTAGTGGATGTGAGCTGAGGCCCAGAGACCACAGGAGGCTCCTCAGTGTTTAAACCTGCACAACTGAAGCTTCGTTTAGGAAAGGTTTGGCATCCCATCTGGTCTGATACTTGTTTCCGTAGTGACAACAGTTTAATCAGAAGGTCATGTGATTCAGTCGTTTCTGTTAAAGATGATCAGGGAAGAGCTCCGCTCGCTCTGACGACAACGAGAAGACGATGATCATCAACCATCAAACTTTCCCCTGTGGTTTTATTTCTGCTGCGTTCACTTCCCGACCCGTGTCCCGTGACGCTGCGTTCACTTCCCGACCCGTGTCCCGTGACGCTGCGTTCACTTCCCGACCCGTGTCCCGTGATGCTGCGTTCAGGAGCCTCCGTCAGCAAGAATTCCCTAAAGTGTGGTTGAGAAGATGCAACAACATTCACACACAGCGCCTACACTGTTTGACTCCACCACAGCCCTGACACTGTGCAGCGTCCATCACTGTTTGGTGTTTGAAGCAGTCAGTGGGTCCAAAGGCACACGTCCACATCAGTGGACCAGAGCAGCCGTCACCGGCTCATATAAAAACCCTGCTGCTGATTTAAATTCTCTTTCACTCAGCGCTCGTGGGTTCAGACTGGGAAACATTTCTGCCGGAGACACGTCTCATTTATTATTTGCCGATAAATCATCTCCACTTGTTGTTGTTTTGTTCCCGCAGTGGTCTGACTGTGAATTGTAGAGGTGTCACCGAGCAAGTGTGAGCGACTCGACTCGACTCAGCTGCGATGCAGAAAACGTCGACCCGACGTGACGCCGCCGTGGCCGAGCGAGGACGAACGAAGCGGCTCTGATGAAAAGACGAGCGTTTACTCGTTCATCTGTTGACGTGTGATAGAAAAATGAGGAAGTGATCCTGACCTGGTGCTTTTTTCTGTTTTCATGCAAAGGGGGAAGCCACTGATTCAGTGTTAGAGGAGCTAATGAAACTGCACTGGGCTCCTCTGGGACACGTTTACTGACCTCAAATCATCATCATCATCATCATCATCATCATCATCATCATCATCATCATCAGCAGCAGCAGCAGCACAGACAGGAACATTTGCAGAAGGAGGAAAATAATGAAAGAAGCCAGAGAGCAGAAGAAGAAGAAAAGAAGAAGAAGAAGAGAAGACGAGGACAAGAAGAGGACAGAGTGTAAAGACGCAGCAGCATGTGAAACACAAGAGGAAAATACCTCCGACAGGAAGTGAGACGACGACGGCAGAGACAGTCGAGAGCAAAACTGTACAACAGGGGTGAGACGGGGGAGTGTGTGTGTGTGTGTGTGTGTTCTTTGTGTTCTGAAATGAAGAGAAATGAGAAGAAATGGATGCAGGCCTGCAGGGAGGGGGGAGGGTGGGGTGGGGGGGCAGCACACAGTGTACCAGGACATTACAGGCTGAAATTACATAGGACACAATCTCTCCTCCATCACTGCTACAATTCAATTCGTTCCCCGAGTTCCTGCTGCGACTGGGCATCTGCAGGTGGTGTGTGTGTGTGTGTGTGTTGTGTGTGTGTCTGTGTGTGTGTGTGTGTGTGTGTGTCTGTGTGTGTGTGAGTGTGTGAGTGAGTGACCTCTCTCCAAATCTATTATCTCTGCAGGTATCAAGATCAGATCCAACAGTCAGTGCAGGCTGACCAGCGGCTGCCAACACAGCCTGGTTCATGTGTGTGTGTGTGTGTGTGTGTGTGTGTGTGTGTGTGTGTGTATATGTATATATGTGGGTGTGTCTTTGATCTCTGGCTGTCCTTGCCATGCCCCTCATCTCTCTCTCTCTCTGGTGTAAACACACATATACCACACACAGGGTGGCCTGTGTTGGCAGCAGGCAGTAACACACACACACACACACACACACACCACACACACACACACACACACACACACACACACACACACACACACACACACACAGTGAGAGCCTCCAGCTGTTTCCAGTCTCTTTCCTGTCTGACTGACAGACACTGAGCAGACTGATCTCCTCAACTTGAGCCGTCAGCCTCTTCCTCCTCCCCCTCCTCCTCCTCCTCCCCCCTGCCCTGACTGACTCACCCCTCCCCTCCCTCTCTCCCTCCTCCATCAGTTCTCTATCTTGTCGTCCTCTGTGCCTCTCCTCACCTCCTCTGGATCATGTGACGTTTCTCGCTCGGTGTTTGTTCAGTCACTCGATGCAGAGAGGAAATTAAAAGAAGGAAATCCAACTCAAACAGCTTCACCTCCACAGGTGAGGAGCCGACAGGTGGCTCAGGTGACTGAAACTACAGAGTGAGTCACGGTCACTTCAGGATGTAGATTCACCTCAGATCGTTTTCAATAACACGTCATCTGTCGGGGGTGAAAGGTCATAATGCTAACGTGCAGGTTTAGCATTTATTACCTTTGATTAGCTGGTTAGCATGCTAATGTTTAAAGATGAGAGATAAAGATGAGCCAGTGACAAACTGAGGTTTAATTCAAAACTACAAATGCTATGCTAATGGTGCTAGCTGAAAGAAACCATCTGGAGCTTTGAGCTTTGCAGCTTCCTCTGAACAGAACCAGCTGAAACTGTCTAAAGCCTTGAGTTCTGTTTTTAATGGCTGACACTGACCAGAAGCAGCTGGACCTCTCTTATCTGTCTGTTCTTCATGCTGTTTACTGAGCTGTTGGCCTCGAGGTCAGAGGTCAGAGACGAGCTGTCTGGAGAAGAAGGCCTGTTCCAGTTTAACTTGTTTCAGAGAAAAGTTTGATCTGCTGCAGGAAACGTCAGAGAATCATCAGACCTCCCATCTTCAGATCCCTCCTACCATCTACATATACATACATTTACACGTGTGCAGCATCTGAGAGACACGAGGAGGACGTGTTCCAGGTTTTAACTGTGTCTGAAATCCTCTGTATCGGAGCTAAACAACAGGATTCGAACCAGAGCTGAGGATAAAGATCACTGAGACCAAACTGAACATCTCAGGGACCTGGTCCTGGTCCAACATCCAGCTCTCCTCCTCCTCCTCCTCCTCCTCCTCCTCCAGCACATCACGTCTCTGATTATCTGTCTGCTGGCCTCTTGACTCCAACAATATGTCGCCACTTCCTGCCTCCACTCTGACGGCCTTATCGGCCTCGGGTGGACAGGCTGCAGCGATGTGGTGGGCGGAGGGAGGAGAAGCTGCCGGCCACTGTTTATGTTTTCATTGTGCATGTTTCATTTTGTAAACCACTGCAGTTCGTTTGCTGCCTGGAAGGAGACGGAGGAAAACACTGCAGATTATTATTGCTCCATGTTTTTTTTCTATTTGGAGCAGAACTTTGTTAATTTCAGTAAAAGAGTGACAGACTTTTTCCCTCTGAGCCGTGGGCACATTAAACATCACCACAGACTGGTTTCTCCTCAGACACAACGACTGTCACTGACGACGGCTCTGCAACAGTCTGTGTGAGACCTGACGTCACTGACCAGGTCCAGCGAACAATGAGTCACCTGTTCACCTGGAGCTGTGGACCCCAGTCACACACACCACTTGACTTTGACCTAAACACCGACGACCCAGCTCAGTGACTTCAAACTTCACGTCCTGAACCAGCACTAATGCTAAAGACATTCATGCGCTGCTCGCAAAGAGGACGCCTTTATTCCCAGAATGCACCTTGTTTGAAGCATCTGACAACATCCAATCAGGTCACAGAGAAGCTAATGAGCTCATGTTGTCACTAAGAAAAACCAAACACTGCATGACTGTAGGTTGAGGCTAATGTTGTTGTGAGCTAATGTTCGGCTAACGTTAGCTTACCCGCTCGGTCAGGTAAGGACACTGAAGCTAATGTTAGCTTACCTGCTCATCAGGTAAGGACACTGAAGCTAACGTTAGCTTACCTGCTCGGTCAGGTGAAGTTAAAGGAAACTGACAAAGTGTAATTAATCAAACTGACGGAGACACACTGTCTCTCTCTCTCTCTCTATCTGGCCTCTGTTTATGTGACTGTCTCTCGCCCTCACTTTCCCACAGGCTCATCCACCCTCCTGACTCCACCTCTCTCCTCCTCCCTCCCTCCCTCCCTCCCTCCTCACTGATGTCCACATCGTCTCAAGGTCGTCTCTCTTCTGTCAGACGCCCGTTGTCTCTCTGCCTCTCTCTCTCTTTCCATCTCCTCTTTTTCTTTCTCTTTCGTCTCCATCATTTCGTGAGCTGCTCTTCATCTCCCACCCTCCACTCCTCCTCACCTCCATCACCCCCACACTGAGCGGCCTATTGCCTCACCCATTTTCCTCAAAGCTCTGCTCCTCCTGTCTCCTCTCCAACAGCGTCCAGATCAGAAATCACCCACATGTTCTCACGTCTCCAACGGTCTGAGTTCGACCTCTAAACAAAGGTACTTGTCTAAAAGCCCAGAGGGCGTCGACCCGTGTGGGCGTCTCCTGACCTGTGATTTACTGCAGCTGCTGCTACTGTGGTTAGTTTTCATCTGTCTTGGCTGCTGCCGTTCGTTCACATGCATCCTGTTCAAAACTGCACTTTTCCAAAGCACCTCCCTCTTCTGTGCTGTTTAACCTTTGACCTCCTCCTCAGGACAGGCTGAAGGAGCAGCAGCTGCAGTTCCTCTCCTGACCACTAGAGCGAGTCTCCAACACTGAGTCTGGTGCAGAAGCAGGTTTGTAATTTCCACAGATCATTTCCTTATATGGACATCTGTAAGTTACAGAGAATTGAGGGCGTGGCCTCTTTGAGTGACAGGTGACCAAGCATATCTGCAACAACCAGGGACCGACACATGCTAATAGCTGTCAGCTAACTCCGGTGCAAACTGCCAACTGTGCGAAGTCTCTGACAAATAAACAACACACCAACCGAGACACAACTCTCAGCTTCACACAGGCTCCTCCTCTTTGACCATATTTGGATTAGTTGGAAGTCAGGGGGGCGGAGCTAAGACACTCGTGGGCATCAGAAACCTGCACTGTAATAAAACA
This sequence comes from Caranx melampygus, assembly GCA_019059645.1. Classification (NCBI taxonomy): domain Eukaryota; kingdom Metazoa; phylum Chordata; class Actinopteri; order Carangiformes; family Carangidae; genus Caranx; species Caranx melampygus. Next base: position 8,478 of record JAFELL010002128.1, on the reverse strand, counting down.
TGACTTCATTTTTACCTCCAAGGAGCAAAGACAATAAACATTAGGAGTTTATTAAACGGCAGAACACATCATTTCTGTGTCGGATCAATATTTTATATCTCTGTGGTGATAATCAGCTGTTTCCTGCTCCGTGTGCCTGATAATCCAGCTCTGACTCTGTTCCCGGTGCAGCTGATTCACATCCGTCTCAGGCCCCAGCAGCCAGATATTACACTGCAGCTGTAATGGACCTGTCATGTCTGAATGAAGCAATGTGAGTTGTATATTTACATACATCTGAATGACAGCGAGCCGCCACTTTAACGGTAGACGCAGGCGGCGAGGCCACGTTTTTCCATCAGAGGCTGCTTTTTAATCTACGTTCAACCACAGGACGACCCGTGCTGATCTGGGACATGTTTTCACTTTCACTTCCACCAGATTTACGCCTCGTGTGTGTGTGTGTGTTAATGTTTTAGCGTGATATCGCCTGCGGTAACGAGGTGAAGCCGGAACAGCGAGGATCTAATCTGAACCCTGCGGAGCAGTCGTGTGGACGGTCGTCCGTGATGTGGAGTCGATGGGCTGGAACGCGCCGCAGCATCAGGACCGAGTCAGACGAGCTTCCTCCTCTGTGTCGTTGGATATTTTCACTTATATATTTATGTGTTCGCCGTCTTTCTGCCGTCACTCACGGCTCTTTCACCATGTCATCGTTGCCTTTTCTCTAACAGTCTGTCACTGTCGCAGCTTTTTAACTATTTCTGTCTCTTACTCAGTGAGTCTTTTATTCGCGACTGTCGCTCTCGTTTTCCTCCTCTGTCACTCCACATCGCTGCCACTTCTTTATTTTTATCCATCTGTCCATAAGTCTCTTTGAACCCTTTCTCTCCGCTGCACCAGCTCTCCCTCTCTTCTTCTTCTCCTCCTCTTCCACCCTCTTGTTTTTATAGATTATCACTGTCTTCTTCTTCTCTCTGTTTTATGTCTTCTGGTCCTTTTCTCTTCTCCCCAATTTTTTTTTTATCTCTCCCTTTATGCCACTTCATTCTCGTCATTTGTCTCCTTTGAGGCCTGAACCGCTGGCGTGTGTGTGTGTGTGTGTGTGTGTGTGTGTGCATGTGATTGGTCGTGTGCCTAAGCTATATAAAAAGCAGCATACTGAGAAAATTAAAAAGAGATTTAACGGTTTTTGTGTGACAGATGGAAAATGAAGTGTATGGTGGTGCATAAAAACAAATTCTAAGTATTATTTGTGTGTGTGTGTGTGTGTGACAGTGACCGAGAGAGTGGAAATACCATCATGTAGGGATTTGAGTGTGATAGAGTGTAAAGTACTTAGGCTGCTCCACAACCATGGCATGATGCGTGAGTGCAGGCAGCCGTGCACACATCAGACTGACAGACGTGTGTGTTCACATGTAGGTTACGGTATAATATGCATCTGTGCATTTCTTTCCCCCATGAGCATATAGTGTGTGTGTGTGTGTGTGTTTTGTGTCAAGTAAACACACACACACCAAGCAGAGCTCAGAGCTGGAGAAGCTACAGCAAGAAACACAATTGTCTGTCTGGGTTTTTATGAATTTCAGTTCTATTCAATGTTTTTTTCTTTTTAAACACAAAACCACAGATTCTCCAATAAAAAGGCGACGACAGGTTGGTTCTCACACAATCACCGGGAGAGCGAACAAAACCCAGGCTGCTCCCTAACAGGCCGGAGGATTATAATCAGATGGAGGATAATGACTCACAGGTTAATTCACACTACAACAGCTCTCTGCCGCTCTTTTCAGCAGAAATACTCTGAATATTTTAAAGTGAAATGTGCAACAACTGTCGGGTTTCAATCAGAGGCCAAACAAAAGAGCAGCAGAGTGGAAGCTGCTGGATTCAATCAGAGAAGCTTTTCATCCATAGCAACAGACTTTTCTCTTGTTCGACCAGCTGCACCGCTGTCAGCAGCACTGACATGTCTCTGATGTCACTGTTACATCATCATCGTCGTCATCGTCGTCACCAGACTCTCAGAAGAGAACCACAGCCATCAAAACACAGCTTCACTTTCAGCTCTGCTTTGGTCACAACCACCTGATTTGTCAAAACGACTCTGACACGCCTCCCGATCTAGAGCGCCTACCTCCGTTGTCATGGTTACTAGGCTCGGTCGTCAGATTTTCAGCGTCCGATCTGGATCAAACCACTGTGGCTGTAACAGAGACCCATTTACTCAGCTTCAAACAGAGGCAGCGGCTGAGTGGGCGGAGCCTGCGGCACTGACATCTGCAGGAGAAGCTAACATTAGCAGCTAACCCTGGCAGCAGTACGAGGAGGTCGTCAGGACGCTCGAGATGTGGCCCTGACCTTTGTTGTCATGGTTACTTTACAATCGGTTATTGTGACTCGGTCGGTTTTCGGGAAAAGACTGTGATTCCTCAACGCTGAACAGTCGCTGCTGTTGCCATGGTTACAACATCATCAGCGGTTTGACACGGCGGGGGAGGCAGACTACAGAGTGCTCCGTAGCACTTTAAACTCCAGTCCATTAACCATTTCACTTTTCTCTGACTGTTCACAACGAGCGTCTAAAAGCAGCCGATCAGAGGCGGGGAGCAGGAAGTCGGCCTCAGCGTCCCGCTCCGGCTGCTGCAGACCGTCCTGCCGGGAACCGCGGCTCCGCCGGAGGAGCCGGGTGTAATAATAGAAGCCGATCTTTAACCTCACGCGCTGATTACAGCAATACTCAGAGCTGTGTGATAACAGCGAGCACTTCAAAGGAGGGAGAGCCGCTGCAGCGTCTCTGGGCAATTTGTCCATATTTACCAGACAGGTAAATTACTGTATTCCTTTCAAGTTTTGCACAAAAATATAGAATTAACATCTTTGATGCATGTGATGATTATCCAGGCGAGAGAGAGAGAGAGAGAGAAGGACGTCCACCTCCTCCCCGTCTACCTGCTGCCTACACACCGGCTTGTCAAGTCTCCTGCGGAGCTAAATGCTAATTAACATAATGTACAACAAAGTCTCCGGACCTCAAAGGAGGGAAGCTAACAAGCTAACACTTCTCTGAGCAAATGATGGCATTTCATCCTCGGCGGCACATGGCTGACAGCACGCTGGATTTTCTGTGGTTTGTTTAAGGAGACAGCAAAGCACATTAATTATCACTGACATAAAACACATCATCTTAAATCTTCAGGGGTCATTAGCCAAAACAGCTAATCTGCACCCAAGTGCTCAATTAAAAAAAAATACATTTAAAAAGTTTCCCACCAGCCAGAAAAAAAAAGGCAGAGAGCTTCAAAGGCAAACGGGTTTCTGGAGCTAACTAGGCAGCGATCTGTTGTGCACGGATTTGCACGGTGTTGACTCTGAGAGCACGCGCTCTTCTCTCCTTCCCTCGCTTTGAAAGGTGAGGAGCTAATAAGCCTCTTTCTCCCAAACTGCAGCACTGACACTCTGCTGCACCTCGCTGAAATCCTACAGATGCAGCCAATTAAAATTCACAGTGAGGCGGGATGTGTGTGTTGTGTGTGTGTGGTCACGCAGGAAGTGGATGTGGAGAGAGGTGCTGGACAAATTTCTTTGTTGTGTCTTGAGAGAGCCGTCGAGTCCGTGATGCATAATCAATCAGCTGCAGTCCAAAGGAAGAGGAGACGGATGGGTGAAGGTTTGAGAGGAGGAGGAGGAGGAGGAGGAGGAGCCTTCTGATTATCTGATAATGATGATCATGGAGGTTTTATTACTGGATGTACAAATCAAAAACGAGCCACTCCGACAGCTGAGGCAGACGAGCACGTGTGCAGCGTTTACAGAGCTACCAGCAAACCTCCACCTGCTGCAACTGAACCTGGAGACGTATGAATAAATAAACAGCTTACATGCATTTTAACAACAATGAACAACAACAGCAACAACATCCATCTGTCTGGCTGCAGCCACACACACACACACACACACACACACAGGCCTCCTCCTCCTGCTGCTCTGTGAACAGCTCGACTGACTCTGTGATGGATGCTGCACCTTTCACTGAGGTGTGTGCAGCCACAGGCCTCAAGCACAGGAACCCCCACCCCCCACCCTTTCTCTCTCTCTCTCTCTCTCACACACACACACACACACACACTTTCCCAGACAAGCACATCCAACTCTACCCTGACTGTGTTTCCAATCTGCATGTTCACACACCCACTATCTATATGAATAAAACAACTCGACACCGACACTCGAACTCTGCACTGACAAATACACCTGCATTAAGCTGCAGGTGTCATCCATCCACCAAGACACACACACACACACACTAACACAACACAAACACACAGGTGACCATGCACTTCCCCTTACACACACACACACACACAAACAAACTCATTTGTGCACGCTCAAGACAAGACAAATGAAGACTGCATCTCGTTTATAGGCGGCGCAGACAGACCCTTATAAAACATGCATGGCCTGTATTCCCCGGCTATCTACCTCCACACACACACACACATACACACACACACACACACACACACACACAGACACACACACACTTCAAACAATCCAAACACAGCGCTGCAGAAAGCACCGATTTGTGCTTAGCTGGCATCCTCCATCATCCTCTGACAGGCAATTATTTTATCACGCTTCACACATAAACACTACAGCCCCACACACACTCACACACACACACACACACACACACACCTCACTCACACACACACCAGGAAAAAGCACGAAGGCATGTGATGCCTCGTTCATGTGGACGTGCAGGTTAATAATTCAAAGCCCTGGTTAAGAGGGGAGAGCTCCCTCCTTATTAAATTATTGACAAGCAACACCTAGACTCTCTGCTGCTGCTGCCGGCCTGAGGGACGACCGGGGGGGGGGGGCAGAGATGGAGGAGGAGGAGGAGGAGGTGGAGGGAGACAATGGGTTCCTAATGTGATAGTCAGAAGAAGTGAACACTAAATAAATCTGAGAAGACTTTAAGTTTGGATTTAAACAGAGCTGAGACAAAGAGAGCTAAGAGTCTGGGGGTGTGGTGGGGGTGGGGGGGGCCCTCCTGTTGATGCCCTCCTCCCACTGACACCTCACTTGATCATCTGTCCACCTGTCACTCAGAAGCTCATAAATGCTACATCACATCAGGCATGTTAAATTCATCACGTCAGATGTGCTGCGCTGCTGCAGGGGATTGTGGGAAACCGAAGATCTTTAAGACGAGAGCGTCTCACTCTGATTTAAACATGTTTCACACTGATCCACACAAACATCAACATCACGTCCGTTCACACCCGCTCCGCTCTGGACGGCTTCCATCTCTCCACAGATGATGATCAATACATTTATTGATCCAGATCATCATCTCCACGGTAACTCAATAATCATTTATCAATCTTTCTGCTGCGTTTTGTCTTTTTATGACGTTGAACTTCTTCAGGCCTCGTGTTTGTTCACACGGTGAGTCCTTTAACGTCAGCAGCAGTTTCCTTCCACCACACAATGCAAACCTGACGACACACACACACACACACACACACACACACACACACACACACAGGCTCTGAGCACCTGAGCGTTGCTGCTACACTTGTGTTATTGATTCGTCTGCCTCACACGTCGCTTGTTGAGATGATCTGTGACGATGTCGATCTCCGTCTCTCGCCCCCCCCCCCCCCCCCCACACACACACACACACACACTCTGACCCTGCTGCACATCTACATTCTCCTTGCAGACCCCCCTTCGCTCACACTTCTTCACATCAAAGTCGGGGGGAAACTCCTCCAAACGGACGCCTTGTAATTTCCAGCACGTCGCCGCTCCAGGACTTCCTGGATCTGAATGTTTCCGACCACAGCGAGTCGGAGCGATGATCAATCTCGGGGGCCGCTGCCGCTCCTGCGTCTCCTTCACTCAGACAAGAAAACACCGCGGAAACTACTCCTGACACTTTTAAAAGGGGCTGAAGGCAGGCTGAGTGCCGCGCTGTCAGAGAAGCTCTTTCAACAGGCTGAATGCTCAATTTCCTCTGATTCAAACCCTCCTCCATTATAATACGTAAATAAATGAAATGCACTGTGGACTGATGGGATGTTTGGATTAGATCTGCACACACACACACACTCCTGGTCTGATCTTCAAAAGGGGGGGGGGGGGGCACCACTTAGCATAGCCAACGTATTCAACTACATCACGCATAGCAATTAACGCAGGAGCCACACGGTTTGCCGGCTCCAGCGGTTGTGTTACTGTGATGTTTGATGATGTTTCTTCATTTGAGGAACCAACGAAGAAGAAACGCAGAAAACAGAGGACGCCGCTGCTTTGTGGGAAGACTGCACCTGGCCTCCACCCAGTATAAAGGTTGAAAAGCACCTCCCCTCACTGCTCTGCAAAGAACTGGGACTCTCCCCCATTCTCCTGTAAAAGGCCGTGTGACCATCAGCATCACTGTGAAGCTGTTTCATGAAGGTAAACATCGTGTACAGACTGACAGCTGCAGAACTACAACATTTACCAGCTGCTCCTGATGCAGAGCTTCATTCAGACAGAGAGAAGCTGGAGCTGAGTTTGTTCGATAACTCGTCCCCCTGAAGGAGAAAACTCAGATTACAAAGCGAACACGGTGAAATCAGAGACGGCCCTGACAGGAGGAGACGCTCCGGTGTGAAGGCAGCAGAGAAACATGGACGGACGTCAGAGACAGAGACAGAGACAGATAGAGAGAGGGAGCTGCTCTGTTCTCCTCTCCACCACAGTAATGATCCAGCGTCCACAGAACCACAGAACCACAGAACCTCCCACGACGGCCATAACACAGCAGACAGACAGAAACACAACAACACGAAGCTGGAGCTCAGATGGTTTCCTCTGCTGTGACACACTCAGCGTCCTGTCTGTCTGCCTGTCTGTCTGCCTGTCTGTCTGTCTGTCTGTCTGTCTGTCTGTCTGTCTGCCTGTCTGTCTGTCTGTCTGTCTGTCTGTCTGATAAAGCTGATCTCCTCCTGTAATCGTGGATCATGCTGTGGTTCTGAACAGAACCAGGACAGCGGAGCTCCTGAGGAGGCGCACGACGTCTGTGTTTGATTTGATCTGCTCATCTTTTCTCTGGAGGAGAAACTAAACGCTGAGGCAGAGCAGCTGCAGAGCCAACAGCGTTCACGACCCGAACGTCTGACGTTGTTGTTATGAAAGATCGAACGGTTCTGTTTGTTCTGCTGATATGTTTCTGTATTGATCAGCTGTGATTATTGATCGTGCTGCTGCTCCTCACTAAAAGCTCGTCTGTGTGAGCAGGAACAATCACACAGCAGGATCCACTCATGTGATTCACATGGAAACGATGCTGTTATTCTATATGAATGGAACAAGAACCCACTGTGACTCCGCCTACGAGGGGTCAGCGCGCTGCTGCTCCTCAGGTGTGTGTTACCTGAGTGACTTCCTGTCTTCACTCGCTTTTATTATTATTCACAGCTGAGTAAAACCTCCACGGTGTGAGGATCCGACTCGCTCGCTCACACTTCATTAACTGAGACGTGTCTGCATGAGTTCACCTGGCTCCGCTCTGCTGCGACACGATTGGCTGACCGGGCGCCTGCATGAGTGAGCAGGTATCCAGGTGTTTCTAATAAAGTGCTCGGCGAGTAACATGAGCCGCCTGCGACCTCGTGTGATACAGCAGCTAATGAACCCTCCTGAAAGTCACACAGTGTGAGCAGGTGTTGTGTGGAGCATCACTAACCCACTCAGTGTGAACACGTCCAGCTCGTCTCCGTCTCCAGGTGCCCGCCGACCCCTCAGCTCTCCGCACGACCCGGCCCGGGCTCGCAGGACCGGTCCCGACGCCAAGTCTCTGAACCGTCCAGGTTTGGCAGGAAAACCCGCGTCTCCACTAATCCTGTGTTTTCACATCCGCAGCAGGAGCTTCAGAGCGCCGCGTGTGCGTGCGTGGTGTGGAGCGGAGCGCGGACAACGCGGCGCCACTTCAGAGCACGGGACCAACAGAGGCCGCGCGCGCCGGCCAGACTACACAACAACACAACACAATCATAATCCATCCCAAAACTCATTTTCCCACAGTCCCCTCTGGCAGGACATCACTTCTGTGAGTGGCTGTGTGTGTGTGTGTGTGTGTGTGTGTGTGTGTGTGTGTTGTGTAGTCTATAAATTATGCATGTTTGTGTATGTATGTTCACATGGACTATAAGTGTGTGTTTCATTACTGTCTGCTAATTCAGCCAGTGTGACAGAGAGATGGAGACGGGTTGAGAGAGAACCTGACAGACAGACAGAGAGAGAGGGAGAGAGAGAGAGAGAGAGGGAGAGAGAGAGAGAGACATAAATCTTCTGTGCAGAGGAGTAATGTCATGGTCTTAGCAGAGGCTATTTTCCCTTTTCCTGGATCTGGAGGTTAATCGTATTACCTGTGAACGCGTCGGGGTAATAGCACAAAACAGAACCTCTGAAAACAGGGCACGGAGAAAAAGACAGGAAGAG
>JAFELL010002127.1:0-35710 GCA_019059645.1 Caranx melampygus | reverse complement strand
GAATGTGACGAGCAGAGAGGAGATGGAGAGCAGCAGCGGAGGACGTGGAGCGTCCAGCGGTCTCTGAAGACGTCTCACAGCTCTGTGTCTCAGACTGTGGACCAGCTCGCCCCGTCCTCCCCCTCCCCCACATTCCAGCCTCTGTCCAATAAAGCTGAGTTCACATGTTTGTGTTAGCGACAGGAACCCCCCCCCCCCCCACCAGACGTCCAGGTGGACGGAGGACGTGTCCGCCTCAGGTCCATAATTGAGCACAGGCCTCACAGATCAAGGCATTTCCTCTGGTGACAGAGACGAACAGAGCTCGTCGTCCTCGCTGCGGTTCGTCGTGTGCGTGCGTCTGAATTCCTCGCCATCTGGGCCGAGCAGAAATGAGGCGTCGGGACTTGGAGCTCAGAAGAATTCCTGAGGTCACAGCGGCGGCCATGTTGGACTTCCAGGCTGTAGCTGTCGCCCTGGAGACGCTGACGCTCAGGACCTTTCTGCTGAAACACCTGAGGATGATAATTGAGGATGATCCGGTCCTTAAAGTACGGCGGCCTGGAAGGGCTGCTGGTGACTCTGACCCCTGACCTGCTGCCTCTTCTGCTCCTGCTGTCGCTCTTATGTTCCACCGTCGGCTCTGTCCACAGAGGTCAGAGGTCAACACCAGGTGAAGGTGTTCTGAGCTCTCACCTCCACCTGCCTGGGGTTCATGAGACTGGGACAGACTTGTCTCTCTTGACACTTTCAGGTCGATCGGGACAAAAGAGTTCAGCCCGGTTCTGTTTGGTGTTTGTTGATGTGTTGTCGGGGCGTTTGATTTTCCCGTCCCTCGACAACGTCTTTACAAAGTTTTTGTTTTGTTTCCTTTGGTTTGACAAAATAAGAGACGAGTGCAATGCATTGTGGGACAGCAGGCTGATGTGACATCACAGCTCGTCCTCAGTGTGGTGCTTCACTGCCTCCATGGAGCAGCTGAGTGGTTATGAATGAACGTGTGTGTGTGTGTGTTGTGTGTGTGTTTGTGTAAAGGTCAGCAGGTTTCCTCTGTGTGTCTCTTCCTCTGTTTCCCATGAATCACAATCACTCCAGGTCACTTTGAAGCCCCCCCCCACCCCACACCCTCACTCCCCCCCCCCCCCCACCCTCAGATAGATCATTTGATGACAGGTGGTGCTCTCAGCGTCTGCGACACGCTGCTCTGCCACATGTCACGACGTCTGGCCGGAGGCCCGCCCCGGACCGCCCTGATTGGCTGATGGGATGTGGCGGGTGTAAAGGTCAGATAAGCCGCTGTTTGACCTTATGATATGAAAGCTGCAGATGAAAGAGGCTCCTGAACGCGTCACAGCTCCGTCACCTGCGACCTGCAGCAGGGACAACCTGAGCATCACCTGGCTGACCCCCCCCCCCGCCTCCTCCCTGGACTCTGTCTCCTGCCGTTTGATCCGGTAAAGACCGTCCATGTCCAACGTCACGTTCAGAGTCGGCGTCATTGCCGCGTCACCACGACGGTCGACGGGGTTCTGCCCAATCAGAGCGTTGTGTCGTCTCTGCGTCCTCCAGGTGCTGGACAGCTCCGCTCTGATTGGTCGAGAGTCGCTGAGCTGAGCGACTGTTGTGGCTCCCCTCAGTCCAAAGCCTTGACAAACACCCAGCTCCTCCTTGTTGTGGCTGTGATTAGAGACGCAGCGCTCTGTGTGTTCCCACAGACTCAACACACACCTGGACCTTATCTCACACACACACACACACACACACACACACACACACACACACACACTGAGCTGCACCAGTTCATAAAGGGTTTTAAATGCTGATTTCATGGGAACGTGTCCAATGTGAGAGAAATTCAACTTCAAGTGTACGAACATTTAAAAGCTTTTATAGACTGAGGTTTCCTCATGCTGTGGTTGATGGGTTCAAAGGTCACAGGAGAAAGAGGTGATGTTCAGTGTGTCAGACAGGACCAAACCATACACACACACACACACACACACACACAGCTCGGTGTCGCCTTTCAAAAACCTGCAGCTGCTCCTCGGACGCCGCTCAAGTCCACGGCCAAGGCTGCAAGGTGTGTGTGTGTGTGGTGTGTGGGGGGGGGGCAAACAACCCTGAGCAGGTAACCTGAGAGCTCTGACCTGGGAGGTGGGCGGGGTTATCAGCTCTGATCTCTGGTCCTTTTCCAGCCCACTCCACCTCAGCTTGACCCCATGACCTCTACAGCTCTTTGTGTGTGTGTGTGTGTGTGTGTTGTGTTCCCTCAGAGGGTGTGAGCATCAGATAAAGTATCAGGGTGTGTGTGTGTGTGTGTGTTGTGTGTGTGTGGATGTCTGTGATAGCTGATAGCAGCAGTGTGTGTGTGTGTGTGTGTGTGTGTGTGTGTGTGTGTGATCAAGGATGGATGACAGTGTCCATTGTGTGTGTATCAATAACAGACCATAAAATACGACTGACGACACAGTGGCAGTAAATAAAGTGGGGGGGGTCAAAGGTCATAAAGCCTCAGCTCTGATCCTGACCATCATATACAATGGGAGAGGATGAGGCCCTGCTCCTCCTCCTCACCGTTTCCTCTGATTCTCTCCTGATGATCATTTTTACAGGAACTCGCCTCTCCCTGTGCTTATTTTACCCACGACCCCGGTGACCCCTCCCCTGGAGGCCTGGCGCAGGCTCACAGAGCCGCCTGTCAACTGTTGATGCTACGCGTACAAACGTGGGGAAACATTTTGGAGTGATGAGGTGGCGTGGACGAGCTTCCTGCAGACAGACGTCCTGCGCAGGAATGTCAGGCATCCTCTGGCCTGCTGCTGTAAACGCTGCCGTGTAAACACAGCGGTTCAACCCGCCGCCCGGACCCCGCCGCCACCACCGCCACCGCCACCGTTATCCAGGTCAGCTCAGGTTTCAGCGACGATCCCAGCTGCAGAGAGCAGAGCTTTACCTCTCTGAGGGCCGCCGCCCGCCGCACAGGAGAGGCTTTTATTCTGAAGTCCCGGAGCCAGACGGCGGCTCTGCTCAGCGACCCTCCTCAGGCCTCTGGCGGTCAGAGTGGATCCAGATCGATCTGAGGCTTGGTGGACAAACCGTTTCCTGCGTCTCCTCTGGAGCAGCGCAGGAGGACAGGTCGTCTGTCACGTGGTGGTGTCGGTGGTCAGGTCTCTGCTCCCACGCCACGCCTCCACTCCATCACATCAACATCATGGAGGAGCTCAGAGCTGAGAGCGGGCGGACGTGTGTGTGGTGTGTGGTGTGTGTGTGTGTGTGTGAGGGGGGCTCAGCTTTGAGGTCTGAGAGGGGGATTAAGTGAAGAGCTGGAGCCTGAGTGGTCTGAGAGGACCTGGTCCCTCTTGAGTGGTGGGCAGCTGCAGCAGGCATTCCTGCTGTTCCAGCCGTCAGCCGCCACCTGACACCGCCGCCGTGAGCAGCACCTGGTCCAGGCCTGGACCTGGACCTGGACCTGGACATGGAACTCAGCCTGGACACCTGGACCTGGAGCTCAGCCTGGCCTGGACATGGACCTGGGCCTGGGCCCGGCCCAGCATGTCTCCCAGCTCTCAGCCGTGGACACGACGTCCTTCAGCCCGTCCTCTGTCTCACAGGTGCAGGTTGTGTCGGTGAGCAGCTGCAGGCTTGTTGAGCTGGTCTCCTCTTCATGAGAACAGAGGATGTGGTGACGTGCGTTCTTGTGAACACGAGCGCTGCTGATTGGATCATGTTTCATCACTGAAACCAACACAACTGAACTTATCGTGATGAAACAGCATGAGTCAGAAGGAACTTCCTGGTTTCTAAGAATCTACGGCTGCAAACCTTTGGGTTCATTCATGTTCCTGACAAGACACGGTTCTCAGACGACAACAACAACCAGCGGAGCTGTGACGCCATCGAGTCAAATGAAGTCATCAATACTGATCGGAAATGATGATCGTTAACGAGAAGAGAAACAGATCAATACTGATCAGGGTCAGTGAAGGCATCGCGAGGTTGCTGCTTCCTGAGGCTGAGCCAGGTCTCTGACATTGACAACCGAACGGAGACGATCAAGAGCTGAGAGAGCGTCGTTTACAGTGGATGATTCTCCTGTGTTTTATTTGAAGGTCCGGATGATGGCGAGCCTCCTCTCCACAATAAAACACATCAGCATCAACACAAAGGTCAAACATTAAACAAATGCAATTAATGCACAAAGATCAAAAGGAAATCTGAATACAATCAACAAAACACAGCAGGAGGCCGGGTGGTGTGTTTGTGAGGGGGGGTTAGGGGGGGGGGGGTCACCAGGCTTTTCCTCTGATGAATTGGTCCAGGGGTCAAGTTCACGAGGTTGGCGTGCGTAGAAATCCGCAGAGCTTATCTCTCTAAAGAGTCCAGTGAGACAATACAGGGGGGGGGGGGCAGTGTGTGTCCATCTGGTACAGAGAGAGGGAGGGGAGGTGGAGGAGGAGGAGGAGGTAAGAGGAAGGTGAGAGGAGGAGGAGGAGGAGGAGGAGGAGCAGGAGAGTGAAAGTGATCAGACTGATCAACTTGATTAATTGAAAACTTAATTAACCTGAAGGTCGTGACGAGGCTCCTCCTCCGCCGCACTAACTAGTTCCAGTTCCTTCCTGTTTGTCCACAGTCACAGAGAGCGTCTGTGTGAAGTCTGGGTCACTGGTGAGGTCACTGTGACCTTTGACCTTTCTGACTACAGAACTCCAGTCAGCTCGTCTTTCGGTCCAGGTGAACGTTTGTGCAAAGTTTGAAGATGTTCCTCTGACGAGCTGTGCTGCTGGTGCAACAACCGTGTCTTGTGAGGCCATCGTAGCTTTGACCTTTGACTTTTGACCTTTGATCTTTGACCTCCATCCACCTAAACGTCATCAAATTGAACTTCTCCTTGAGTCCAGGTGAGCGTTTGCACCGAATCTGAAGAGGACCCCTCAGAGTGTTGCACAGATTCACGAGGCCTAAACCAGGATTCATGAGGTCACCATGACCTTTGACCTCCGACCTACTTCCTGTCAGTGATCCTGTGTGTGTGTGTGTGTGATTTACAGTAAGTGTGTGTGTGTCAGTGCTGTTGCTCAACCTCTGGATGTTTGTTGGTGCGTCACCGTCGTGTTGTAACTCTGTGACGGCGGGAGCCACACACAGTCTTGTCGAAACACGTGTTTACGCTCGCCCCTGAACGCCGCACAGACACGTTGACGCCTCAGTGATGTGTTACCACCGATGATGATGTCACCTCAGTTTATAAAAGCAGGCTCACAAACTCATGTGGAGCTGTTGACTGCTGATGTGTTCAGAAAGGCTCCGCCCCCTTGCCGCTCGCCACTGCAGTGACTCACACGCTCGAGTCTTTTCATGTGCAAACGCAGCTCTTCGTCCTGCTTTGATGAGTCCAGAGCGTTTCTCTACAGAGTCATTGATCTTCTCTGATCGTGATGATTGATTCTGTCATCCTGGTGCCAAACTGTACGATCGTCCTGTAAACACCTGAAAACACCTGCTGTCGGGCGCTGGTCCCATCTGACTGAAGACCGAGGCCCCGCCCTGAGGCCCACGCTACCATGGTAACGACTGACAACAACCACAGAGTCTAGAGTAAAGCAGCGAAGTGAAGCGTCCTGAGCCACTCATGTTCAGTCGTTTCCTCGTGTGCGATGCAGACGGCGCTGAGCAGCGGCTGAGGCCCGAGCACGTGTCCCTGCAGGTTGGTTGTGGCGCCGTGAGACCGTGTCTGTGGGCTCTGCGGCGAGGACGCTCCTGTGGCACCAGGACACATGTGGACGGTTGGTGAGGAAGCGATGGGGTGGTGGTGGTGGTTCGTGGTGGTGGTGGGCAGGTGTGGGGGTTGTTGCCTCCAACATGTGGCGAGCGCGTGGCCTGAACTCTCCCTGACCCGCCCCTCGCTGCATGGCAGTCATTAGCGTGTGTTCAGAGGGTGTTGACGTGCAGAGGGACGCTGCAGCTCTGGGCCTGAACGCAGCAGAACACCAGGGTTCTGGAAACATCAAAGTCGGGTTCTGGCTTTGTTTTCCCGCCGCAGCAGCTGCTAACAACCGGGCTGAAGTCACGTCAGGCCCCGCGGTTGCACGGGCTTTTATTTTGTTGACCTGCTCGCCTCAGTCTGCGCGTGCTGTGTTGTATTCACGAGAGCAGGTAAAGTGAAAACAGCTCCGGCGTCGCCTCTCTGAAAACCACAGGTAGAAACGCATCAGACTTCAACAACGGCGTTTGAACCTGCTGCTGGGAAACGAGCCGCTGCGTCATGTGATCAGGTCTCTGCAGAGCAGACTGAAACCTGCAGCAGGAAGGACGTCCTGGTTCTGTTAGCTTCAGTCAGGATCTTCAGCTCCAGCCCAGATGTTCTGCAGCATGGAGGCGGGTCCTGGGGAGCAGAACCAGCTGTGGCCCGGCGGCTCTGATGTCCGCGTCGTAAACAAAGTGGAATCATCCTCTAAGACTCGGAGCTTTAATTGCAGCTTTAAACGGCTGCTCTCCGTCTGATCGGACCCTCACCAAGCTCAATCTGGGTTAAGACCGGTTGTTTGTGTTTGTCCCCGGGCCCTTAAGCCCCCCACCACCACCACCACCCCCCACGCCTTGAGGAGCTCCCTTTTGTTTTCATTTGTGCTGTTAATCGATTTAGGCTAATCAGCTAATGAATCGTTTAATCCACCAACAGATTACAGGAGGTGGGAGGTGGTGGGGCAGCAGCTCCTTCACAGCTCCACCTCCGTCCTCCTCCTACTCCTCCTCACCGATGTGACGACTCACTCGCCCGAGGCCGGGCCGTCGAATTCGCCGCCGCTGCTCGCGCCTGACTGCCACGTCCTGTGAGATATGGAAACTGTCACAACCGTCCTGTAGCGCAGACAGCTGGCACGTCTGATCCCCACAGATTGGTTTTAGTGGCACTAATAAAGCTGATTAGCACCATGTCGTTAGTCCCACTAACCTGTCACAGACACCAGTGGCCCGGAGGCCCCACCAGAGGAGAGGTGGAGGTGGGTGGAGGTGTTCCTCCAGTGGCAGGTGGGAAAGCTGAGAACATCTCCTCCAGCAGCAGCAGCAGCAGCGTCAGAGGTCGGCCGAGGTCACGCCCTCGTTTCTCCTCCCACCCACCGACAGCTATCTATACATGAAGATGGAGAGGGACCCCGGGGTCAAAGGTCAAGGCAGAAGATTTAAGGCCAAAAAGTAGCAGGAACTCTTGGTTCCAGGCACTGGGTTCTCCAGGAACTTGGAACGACTTCCAGGTACCAGAAGTCCACGAAGGAAGCTTCCTGGTTCCTGTGGTGGAAACCACTGAGTTCCTCTGAAGCCTCCTGGTTCCTGTGAGACGGCGTTCATGTGGAACAGAAAGTCAAGTCTGACCAAGAAAAGACTGAGTCTCACTTCCTGCCAAGTTCATGATGAGCCTCTTTGGTTGATGTTCTGGGGGTTAAGTTCATTCTTGACCTCCAACGCAGCAGTTGACTAAACAGTCAGACCATAAAGTCCATTTAGTCGATGTTCTGGAGCTTTCAGAGACAGTCCTCCTCCTCCTCCTCCTCCTCCTCCTCCCCTCCTCCTCCTCCTCCTCTCCTCAGCAGATGAGTTTTCCCAGACACTGTAAAAAGACTTTTGACCTATGTTTGGATTAAAAGTTCATTCTTGACCTGGGACGGTCTCATCACAACAGGATCCGTTTAGTGGCGGAGCTTTCGATCACCTCCTGTGATCCTCCTGCGGTCCAACACCTGCAGTTCAGAGGTCAGCAGGTACACGTCTCAGAGCCGTGACGACAAACATCTGCTTTTCCTTCCTCTGTGTGTGTGAGCTTCTCTCTGCTATCGAGTGTCTGCTGGTGGAGGATCCTGCTCTGACTAATGGGAGCTGCTCCGTGTGTGTTATTGTAAAGGATTTGGAGACAGAGGGATGAAAAGTGGAGGAGGTCTTTGAAGACGCTGTCGTCTGGAAGCCGCTGACGTTTATGGCCACATCAGTTATGTGTTGTGGTTTGAAGCGGTGGGGGAGGAGGGATCAGGAGGTCGCTGGGAGGAAACACGAGCAAAGTGTTTTACTGCGTGTTGTTGCGCCGATGAAGCCTGATGGTGAGAAACTACACTTCAATACGGATTCAAGCTCAATATTTCTGTGGTTTGAGGTCGTGTTTGGCTCGAGGGGGGGGGGGCATTTTGTCAAGAAACAGCTGAAGGCAGTCACTTTATCTGAGGGCAGAGCAAAGAGCAAAGAAGAAGAGATGGAGTTATTAAAGGCAGGCTCCTTTTGAAGTGCACAAGTGCTCTAAAGTGGCGTCTTAATCCCGCGGCCTTGTGGTTGAATCTCTGACACATCTGAGGCGCTCGCCGATCCAGTTCCAGCCGGACCACCGACCACCGACCGACCGACCGACCGACTGACCGACCGGCGGAAATATTCCCCGAGAAGCTGCCCAACCATCTCAATACCTTCGGAGCCGCGTTGGCCAACGTTGCGCGGCGTTTGGTGCCGAGCTCGTGTTCAAAAAGGCCTCGAGAAAGAAAGTTTGTCCTCAAACCGAGCGCGGTGAAAAGGCAGGTATCTGGTGTCCTCACTTAAAAGGTGAAATCAACCTCTGTGCCTTCAACAGAGCGGCCCATTGTCCCACGGTTTACAAAAGCCACCTTGCCTTAGATAGAGTTTAAAGCAGCCACAGCAGATCGAGTTACCATGTATCTGCCGCGCTGTTGCCAAGTTTTCAATTGTGTTTCACGTGGGTTTTCAGGCCGAACAAAGACGGCCACAGTTGAGCCGCCGGTTAAGAAGACAGCGGAAGGACCTGCACTGATGTACGCTGCGATATTTTCCTTGTGCATTCTCCACCACCGTGAAAGTAATCTCACATCAAAGCTGCACAAAAGTCACTGGAAGGTGTGTTTGTGGCGACCGCAGCCCCCCCCCCCCACCCCTCCCTCCCCCACCCACCTACATCCACTGTAAACCTGTGACGTGGAGCAGAAGCTTCTTATTGATTCATTGTGATCACTGGATCATTTATTGTCTGCTTCAGCTGGTTCCAGCTCAGTTAAGCAACAACAGCAACAGTTCAACTCCTCTGAACGTACAGAGGTCAAAGGTCAAAACCTCAGTAAATAACCTGAACCTCAGACCAGAACATGTGCTGAATGGAAGCTGATGCTGCAGCTGACGTGTTGCGGTGTTGGAGCTGTGTGTCCACCTGGTGAGCTGAGGACAGTCTGTCGTCCTGACTGGAGCTAATCACCGCTCATCTCAATCAATCAATTACACTCTGATCAGATTTTAATGGATTAATGCTGCAGCTGTTAATCTCATAAGAAGCATCTTCGCTCTGATTTGATCAGCATCACTTTAATTAACCCCCCCCCCCCCCCCCCCAACACAGACACACACACACCCCCTCAGGAGTCGCCCTGCAGCCATATGACTGCATCCAAAGACGCCCCCCCCCGAAACACTCACTGTATTAACACTACTGTAGTTATACACTGCAGAAGTAGGAGGAGATGTAGTAGTGCAGTAGTGCTGGTAGTACTTTGTGTACTTGTGGTAGTAGAGGCAGTAGTAAAGCTAGTACTGAGTACAGGTCAGTGGAAGTAGTGGTGACAGTGGAAGTGTCGTTGTACTAACAGCAGCAGCGGCGGCGTGTCCCTCCTGTGCCTCCGTAGCTGCGTCCCGTCGGTCGGAGGTGACGGAGCCTCGGTTTGGGTGGTGATCCCTCTGCGGCGCAGCGACAATCTGGGCCAGAGCTTTAAGAGCAGGATTAAGACGCAGGACAACAACAGGACAACAGCAGCAGCAAACAAACAAACAAACAAAGAAAGCATGCAGACGAGATTAAAGCTCCGTCTGTACTTAACCCACAGCCGAGGATTTACAGGATCACACGCTCATCACACGGGCGCGCCCACACTTCGCCATCATTCATGAAGGCTCACGGCGTCGTGATGTCACAGGACTGGACCTGAACTTTCCTTTCCATCAATAGTTTGACTCCTAAAGCAGGGGATTACAGTTATTGGATTAGAGTCAGATCAATAAAGTCACAAATGTAAAATTCAGCTTCCTGCTGTAAAATCCGGATCACTGAGTCCAGGTCAGATCAATAATCTTTGTGATGCTGAATAACATTGATTTTTGATTGACAGAAGAGTTTGGACGTAGAAACACGGAGGACGTCGTGCACTTTTCATCATTACAGTCCTCAACCTGGACGCTCAGATGTCGGAGCGTCCTTGAACGCACCACCTGGAAGTGTCTATTGTTCACGGCGTGTGACATTAAAGGACTCTGATGAGTTCACCGTGGATCTGAGAACGACTGAGCGATGCTGACATTGCACTGACTTTGTGTCGGCTTTAAATGTTGTCATAGTGTGTAGCTGTGTGTGTGTGTGTGTGTGTGTGTGTGTGTGTGTGTGTGTGTGTGTGTGTGTGTGTGTGTGTGTGTGTGTCCCCTCCTCTCCACGGTGAGATAAAGACCCTTCGTGCAGAGCGAGTCGCCTCAGGCCCAACAAAAGCCTCTAATGCAGATTTAGATTTTCAATCCTGTGCCACAATTCTGCTGCTTTGACAGGTCAACAAGCATCAACAATCTGTTCCTCCTCCTCCTCCTTCCTCCTCCGGAGGAGAAGGAGGAGGAGGAGGAGGAGAAGAGGAGGAGGAGGAGGAAGGCAGAGGACATGATGAGGTGGATAAGAAGAAGGAGGAAGCTGTAAAAGAAGAGAAGAAGAAGAAGAAGGATGAGGAGTCAGGAAGAAGAAGAAGAAGAAGAAGAGGAGGAGGAGGAGGAGGAGGAGGAGGAGGAGGAGAGGAGTAAAGTCCTGGCAGCAGTAAAGTGGGCGGCTTAGCGGCCTCTTGTTTGTTGTGGTAATTATTGCGGCCTTCAGACTGTAACTAATCCATAATGCTCCTGAGCACAAGCCGCTTTTTAGGAGATCGTTAACCAACTCCACTGCGCCGCCGCCGCCACGCTGTGGTCAGGAGGAGGCGCAGGTTCGATTCCCAGGGAGCGCCACGGCAGAGAGTGGTGAAGATAAGTTCCCCTGTGCACACAGTGACCTGATGGAGCCGATGGAGGCCCGACAGGACCGGCTCCATCAGCCTCGTGTCATGTTCGAGTGCGACTCTGTAAACCTGAGGACCGATTATCTGTCCAGATGATCCTCCCATGACTCCATCACGTTCGGCGGCGGCTCCACTTCCTGACGAGAGGAGCCAGCGGCCGGTCTCCACGGAGGCGGTGGGTGTTTGTTAACGGGCGGCTGCTGCTGCTCCTTCCTGTCCGATGAGCCTGCAGACGGAGCTAATCCTGTTGTTTCTGCCTGTGGAGTTGATTTCAAAGAGCCGGACTCAGACTCCGACCCGTCCTGGCCTCGCTCCGGTCCGAGACGTGACGCAACCTCCAGCGTCTCAGATGCTGCGTTCGGTTTCCTTTCCTCTCCGACCCGGAGCGCCCGGGTGTTATGAATGAAAATGAGATTACGGCTCCTTAAGCTCCCCGTTTCCCTCCCTTTTCTGCCCCGGCCCCCCGAGGGGCCCCGTGGAGCCCCTGCCATCCCCACCTGGGGAGAACAATATCCTAAGATGATCTCAGTGTGCTTCCCAAAGGCTTTGGTTAACAGATGGTTCCTCAAATCCCCGGGTTTCCTCCCAGCTTGAACATGTGTTGGTGTGATCCTGCCCTAAAAACACGCTCAGGGGCAGGAGCTGTGTGTCGGTCCCTGCGACCCGCTGCGGCGCAGCGACGAGCGGTCAGGGCCTCGCTGGCGTTCCTCCGTCCCACAACAAAGACTCGCTCTCCGATGACTAATTTGCGGTGGTCGTCCGCGGCCGTCCTCCACAACCTCTGAGGCCGGATCAAACGCTGTGGTTTCATGGTTACTGACTTGGAAAGACCATCGATCGTTAGGAAACGGGGGTGGGGGGGTGAGGGTGGGGGGGGTGGGGGTTGAGAGCCGCCTGTCTTCTCTCATCTCTTCAAAAAGAAAATTGACAACAAAGAGAGAAGAAGAAACTGATGCCAGATTTGGACTCGTCATGAATAATCACACATCACCTCTTTTGTTTGAGCGCTCGCTTCATAATATCACATTTTGAACTGGCTGCCAAGTCCCCCCCCCCCCCCCCCCCCACCTCCACCTCCACCTCCCCCCCCCTCCCTCGCTCCACCGCGGCCTCCAATTATGATAATTCAAACTCCGGCTCGGAGGAATTTGACTTCGTCTGCCCAGTTTCCCACAATTCACCTCTGTGTGGCGTTTGTTGTGAAACATCATCACAGTGTGTCAGCTCATCATGTTTGCTCCCTGTGAATGGACGTGTGACAACAACAACAACAACAACAACAACACACACAGGAGGGAGGTTCCTGTTCTGATCGGACCCTTCAGATCCTCCACTGTTGTTCTTGACATCAGAGTTCATCAGTGGCTCGTGTTCTTCACAGGAAGTTGATCAGACTCAGGACTGAAGACAGAAGACGAGCTGGTCTGGGACAGTCTCACAGTGTGTGGACAGCTCAGGTCCTTCTCTTCTGGTCTGGATCACAGTCCAGGTCCAGTCCTTCCTGGTCACATTTCTGCACAAGTTGAAGCCATTTGACCTCTGACCTTTAGATAAGCAGGTCACTGAGGACTCGCTTCTCCACAAACGTGTGAACCTGCAGCAGTTTGTTATTTTTAAAGCTCTGTATCAACTCCACTGGAGTTTCCTTATCGGGAACGCTGCGAGCACCGCGTGTGTGTGTGTGTGTGTGTGTGTGTGTGTGTGTGTGTGTGTGTGTGTGTGTGTGTGTGTGTGTGTGTGTGTGTGTGTGTGTGTGTGTGTGCGTGCTCCTAATGAGGAACACAACAGGCAGGTTGTTGATGATGACGACATGTCGCTCTCTGAAAGCCTCCATTGTTCCTGCTGCGACTCAAGAGGCAAAAGTTGCCGTTGTGCTTTTCCAGGTCACTTCATCCACATTCAGAGAGCCGCTCCGCTCAGACAAAGCCTCGCCATTATTACCTCGTCATCGCCGCCTTTATACCCTAATTGTGCTCGGGGTGTTAAGCCCCTCCCACCCCCCAATACCCATCTATTACAGCCAATTATTTCATTATCAGCGCCGAGGGACGCCACCCACGCTGCTCGGCTTCACCGAGACGACGTCATCGCGTCATAATTATAAACGACAGAGGAAACAAGGTGTGAACTTTTATCTTGTGCACGAAAACAGGAAGTTAAACGAAAGTGTTCGTCAGCGAAACGTCCCAGTGTCCTGATAAGACCTCTGGAGAGACAAACTCTGTCCCAGGTTTGTCTCAAAGTTCAACAGAGACGCAGTGATGATGAAAAAGAAGAAGAGAAGACACTTCATTTCACAGAGTTGGAGATTAACCACCAACTTCCAGGACCCTGAACGCATCGTTCAGGAGATCGTCATGTCGTGTTGTGTTTGAGGCCAACTCATCATCAGTATCTGGCACCTCCTCCTCCTCCTCCTCCTCCTCCTGCTGCTGCTGTTATGAGTTGGACAGGTGGAGCGTGGCGTTCGCTGTCAGCGGAGCGCGGCCGTGGCCGCCGCCGCCGCCTCGTCCTCCTGGATCTGTTATCAGGCGGCGTATGAAAAGTGATACAGCGGAGTCAGCAGCGTGAAGCCGGAGCTGTCCTGTCATCCCTGACGTCCACACACCTGTGACGCACCTGTCAGCATCCAGCACCAGCTATTGTCTGTCCCGGCCCACCTATTCACAGCAGGGGGGGGGGGGGGGGCTGTCATTAATAAAAGCTGCCTGTCAGCTCCCCCACCTCCTCCTCCTCCTCCTCCTCCTCCTCATATGGAGGCAGGAGTTGAACCTGCAGCATCACCAGCTACAGTAAACGCACCTGTCATGTCAGGGGGTGGAGCTTTGGTCTCTGACACATCACCTGTGTTTACACTCAGGTGAGGGTGGGCGCTCTGAGCTCCAGGGGTCATTTAAACGCCCCTCAGTGGAGGAGGAGGAGGTGCACGAGGCCGACACACACACACACACACAGCGCCAACATTTTGCACTTGGTGGGAGCCTGGTCTCCTCAAAGGCAGAAATTAGTTTGAGCCGCACGCCGTGTTCATGCTGCCTCTGTGCGGCGTGCGGCGTGCAGCGCGGCCGCCGACAAGGCTTAATCTGTCAAAAAACGTTATATCTCTAAGACGAGCTGGCCCAGTGAGAGCTGGGAGAACTGGAGAGCTGGGAGAGCTGGGAGAGCTGGGAGCACTGGGAGTACTGGGAGAACTGGGAGAGCTGGGAGAGCTGGGAGAACTGGGAGAGCTGGGAGAGCTGGGAGCACTGGGAGTACTGGGAGAAGTGGGAGAGCTGGGAGAACTGGGAGAGCTGGAGCACTGGGAGTACTGGGAGAAGTGGGAGAGCTGGGAGTACTGGGAGAACTGGGAGAGCTGGGAGCACTGGGAGTACTGGGAGAGTGGGAGAGCTGGGAGAACTGGGAGAGCTGGGAGAACTGGGAGAGCTGGGAGAGCTGGGAGAACTGGGAGCACTGGGAGAACTGGGAGAGCTGGGAGCACTGGGAGAACTGGGAGCACTGGGAGAACTGGGAGAGCTGGGAGTACTGGGAGCACTGGGAGAGCTGGGAGCACTGGGAGCACTGGGAGAACTGGGAGTGCTGGGAGAACTGGGAGAGCATGTGGCAGTAATGAGATGCAGGTTATTGTCTGTGGGTCAGTGGACTGAGGGTTTGGAGGTTTACTGCTGCTTCAACGACAGATTCACTGCTGACGCTGATAGGAACTCAGCAGGGGCCACTCCAGTGACGTGGGGGGTGTGTGTGTGTGTGTGTGTGTGTGCAGGAGTACATTAAAAGAAAGACCTCAAACACACATACAGACACCGTTCCACAGATACATGCGCGCACACACACCACACACACACAGACACACACATCATTGTGCTCCCAGTCATGCGATGTCCCATCTAACAGCATCACTGAGCTGCAGTGTGAAGCACAGCAGGGGGGCCATGACATCGTCCCCTCAAAGCTCTTACTCTGGGTGTGTGTGTGTGTATGTGTGTGTGTGTGTGTGTACACCCAAGAGATGGAGGAAGTACTGGAGTGTAGAGTAAGCATGTGTGTGTGTGTGTGTGTGCCCCATGAATGTGCCATGAGGGAGCGTCAGGGCTGTGCAAACCCAGTGAATTCAAGTGTGTGTGTGTGTGTGTGTGTGTGTGTGTGTGTGTGTGTGTGTGTGTGTGTGGTGTGTGCGCGCACAGTAGTTCATTCTTCGTCAGTGTCCTCAGTTAGCCTCCTCCTCCTCCTCCTCCTCCTCCTCCTCCTCCTCCTCCTCTGTGACATCACAGCCTGGAGGTGGATGAAGGAAACCTGGATCAGCATCTGCACGCACACACACACCCACACACACACATACACACACACACATTCTCCTCTGTGAGTGTGTGAGGGGCGTGGTCCTGTGGCGTGCGGCAGCTCGATCGTCGTCGTTGACAACAGCAGCTCGTCTGGTTGAAGAGACTGAGAGAGCAAAAGCAAAGTGAGGGAAGAACTCAACTTCCCACAATCCTCCAGTGGCGACAGAAACAAAGACACTGTCACTTCCTGATCTGACTTCATCCTGAACCTGAACTCAACCTTTAACCGAGCCGTTTGCAGTGTCTGAAGGCTCTGTAGAAACAGGTCAGAGGTCAGAGGTCAGAGGTTGTGGATGTCAGGATGTAGCTGTAACACTCTTGTTAAACATTGACGTTGTGGTGGAACACTTGGTGCAGAATCGGTCGGCCATCTTGGATGTGGCAGCTCCAGCTTCCTGTGACTTCCGTGCCGAGCAGTTTGGTGTGTGTGTGTGTGTGTGTGTGTGTGTGTGTGCTGTAACAGAAGGAATGCCCACTATGAGAGACAATCAGGACAGTCCTTTGTCCCGGTCTCATTGTCCCCCTGCGTGCACGCCTCTTTATGACATTGTCCCTCCAATCGCTTATGGAAATTGGCGTTTTCCAAACACAAAGCTGAGCTGTGTGGAGTGAAGGCCCATCTTTGTCCCGCTGATGAAGGCCTGAGGAGTAACGGTGAAAGAAGTGATCTTTAAGTGCATCTATTCTGCCCCCCCCCTCCACACACACACACACACACCCCACCTCCACCCATCTCCCTTCTTTCTCCTCCTCGCCCTCTCTCCAGACTGTCAGCGCTGCATGGCTGCCGCTCCTTTCTCTCTGCGTGCCTCCAATAAATCAGCAGATAACAGGCGTGACCGCCGCCCATTGTTTTGTCTGGGTAAACAGTTTAAAATGATTTTAACTGGCCGCGGCCTCAGAAGACACTTCATATCATCACTGTCAGCTTTGTGCCACAACAACAAAACGCCACAGAGAGAGCAGGACAGAGGAGCGGCCTGCGATGCCAAAGAAGGGCCCAGGTCCTCGGGGGCAGAGACAGAGGCCCCCGCGCCATCCAGCAGGCGTTAGCTATGCATGCTTTCAGGTTGCCCCGGATAGGAGGGAGGAGGAGGAGGAGGAGGAGGAGGAGGGCAGAGCTGATCCTGGGTCTGCGCTCATCTCACTGGGGACAGGTGTGTTCAGCCAGGTGCAGTCAGGGTGTGTTTCCTGTTCCGGAGCTGCTGTGGGCGGAGCCTGAGGAGGGGAATTCCTGTAGAGGATCTTCAGCAGTGATTCTGGGGACACAATAAAGTGATGGACCAGTCCGGGGCCTTCAGTGGTTCTTCTTCTTGACTTTAGAAGTGGTGCAGAGTTTGATTGGTTCATCAGAACGTCACATGGTGTTGGTCACATGGCCTGTTAGCGTAGCATTAGCCTCCAGCCTGCTCTGTCACTTGTTTGTATTGACTGGTGTTGCTCTTTGTCCTCCTGCTGCTCCCAGGTGTTTCAGTCCAGGTCTTGTTGATACGAACCATCAGCTCTTTGACTCCTGTGTGACCAACATGTTTATGTCTGTGAGGTTCAACATCCCATAATGAACATGTGAGTGTGACGAGACACTACAGAGTGGCTTTGAGTCAGCTCTTCCTCTCTCAGTCTGTGAAAGGCAGTGGTTCAGCTGCGTTGTGTGTGTTGTGTTGTGTAGAGCTGTGTTGTGTTGCGGTGTGTGTGTGTGTGTGTGTGTGTGTGTGTGTGTGTGTGTGTGTGTGTGTGTGTCCAGGGCCTGTCGCCTGCTGTGCCATTTATTTCTGTCAGATTGTGCTAATTGTGGTGTTTTTGCAGCCTATATGATAATTGTGCTTTCCACAACAATATGGCTAATAACGGTGGAGCGGGGTCATGGGAACGGCGCCGGCTCTGCCAATTAGTGTGAGCCGTTAACCCTGTGTTGTCCACGCACACACACACTCACACACACACACACACACACTCACACACACACACACACATAAATGCAGCAGGCGCAGTAACTCCTCAGCCCTGGTGTGATAGATGATCGACTCATCGCTCTTTAGCTTGCACCTGTGTGTCCACCTGTGTGTCCACCTGTGTGTCCACCTGTGTGTTCACCTGTGTAAAAGTGTTCGTGTGTCCTGATCCAGATTTTTCCCATGATACCTTGCAGCTCCATCAGCTCTGCTCTGAACTCTCTTGACCTGCTGAGCTCCAGCGTCCGAGTCAGAGACGAGTCTGACCTGGTGTGAAGTCCAGGTGGAGGACGTCCTGAAAATCAGATCAGATCTATTGATCCCTGTTGATCAGAGTGATCAGTGTCAGATCCCTCTTCCTGATCCCACTTCCTGTCCGACGTGATGTGAGGAGGTGAGACATGCTTTTATTTTGACAGCGTCCTGTGTGCGTCCCCTCGCCGCGGCCTTGACATAACTTCTCTGTGCGTCACCAGTGTTTTGACTGTGAGCTCGATAACAACACGACGTTTCTCACACACAGAAGCTTCCCGTGAGAAGAACACTGAACCCAGACCTCCACTCCTGCTCCTTATCTCCCCCCCTCCCCCTCCTCCCCCTCCTCCTCCCCCTCCTCCTCCTCAGACACACGTTGTTTATTTCACTTTCGTTCTCTCTGTGTCTCTCCATGTCTCTGTGCTGTGACTCTCTCTCCTCCGCCGCAGCAGCGTCACGTTGACGTCCTGTTACTGAGGGGAATCGAACTGTGTCTCACTGACTCAGCTCCACAGTTGTGGTTTGGCTGCGTCTTAATGTGGTGGATCTGTCATCGCCGTGTGTCTACGGAGCGCCGCGGGGGCCAAAACACACAGGGAGGCCGGGCCTCGGTGTTTTTCCTTCACCTGTGTGTGAACTGTGTGACCTCTGACCTCTGAGGCGGCGGCGCTGCCTCTCAACCTGCCGTCAGGTGGTCCAGTGTAAATGTCAAGGCTAATTCAAGGTCAGACAAATGCGACCTGATAATGATCTACCTTGTGTGTCTGCTGGCATTTAACGAGGGGGGGGCAGGCTGGGCCAGGCCAGGTCGACCTCTGACCCCTCACAGGGTTTTATTGTTCTGTAAAGTGTGTTTGTTGAGTGTGAGCAGCAGCAGCAGCAGCAGCAGGAGGAACAAAGGTGGAGGTGAAGTCTGAGGCAACCTGACACTGATCTATAATCAATATAATCAATACTATAATCCATCACCTTCACTGTAACATGCAGCAACACAGATGTTTGATCTGCAGGTCAATAACGAGCCGTTAACAGAGCCACAGAGCAGCAGCAGCGGAGCGTCGGAGCGTCAGCTGACAGGTGACAGGTGACAGGTGACAGGTGACAGGTGCTCTCTGAGCCTCGGCGGTTCTGGGGAAGTGTCTCTGTGTCGTCTTGTTCTGAGGCGTTTTCACCGAGCTGACCTGGGAACAGCCCCGCTGTAAAGAGCAGACGGCGGGTCGGGTCAGGTGAGGGCACTTTGTCTCCATTGAGGCGGGCGATAAAGGCCGGCGTGTAAAAGGAGAAAGGCTATCAGATAGTTGGTGCAGCCACCGTGGCAGAAGTCAAGCGGTTGTGAAAGGCGGCGTCTCGGCGGCCTCGGCCTCAGCGTGAGAGAGCGGCGCAGAGATGGCTTTTAAAAGAGCCCAGATTACAGCAGAGCCGTGCGGGCCGCGGTCGCCCCCACATACACCCTTCTTTTCTTCCCCGTTTGTCTCACTTTCAATCGCTTACAACCACTTTTCCGAGCCATGCTGGGCCGGTCCATGCACAAGCTTGTCAGCTCCTCAATGGCTTTTGTCTGCGCAGCGGCTCAAACAAGATAGGCCGCCTTTGACCCCCCCGGCTCTCCCTGGATAATATTTCACCTGTCACAAAGCCCGGCTCGCTGGGTCTGCAGCAGAACAAACCTCTGGCTTTAAAGCAGCAGCATAAAGCAGGGAGGGGGTGTGTGTGTGTGTGTGTGTGGGGGGGGGGGGTTATTCAGGTTCAGAAAGATGTACATGCTGTAATTTGCATCTGAGCCTTTCATTGCCTGTGAGGCTGAAGCTGCAGCTCGTGGTGATCTATTGTGAAGACGCCTGCGACGTCGAGCCGCTCCCCGTACAGAGCCGCCTTTTCAGCGCCGCCGCCCTAATGACTGACGGCATAAAGGAGCGGAGGCATCACTTTATTTCTGCGCCGCATCAAACGCTTTGATATTTCAAAGCCCGTCCTCCCATAATCCCCTTCTCTCAACAGCAGCCGCAAAAGTTGGGAGACGAGCCGGAGCTGAGGCGGCGCCGCCGCGGACGCTCTCCAGGTGCTGCGGAGGAACAGGTGAGCCGCGCATCAAAGGCGGCAGCTCCGCAGTCATGCGAGGTCGCGGTCGCGGGTGACCTCATCAGCCGTGACCTTCACTATGACTCCCATGGTGCATTTCACTCAGAGCGCCAGAAGACGTCAGATGAAACCGGGACGGCGTCGCCTCCTCCTCCTCCTCCTTTGTCTCCTGCTGACAAACTTCTCAGCTCTGATCTGGAGTCAGCTCCTCAGGTCTGACGGCAGTTGGCAGCACTCTCCGCCCCCCCCCCCCGCCCCCCCACCCCCGGCCCAGAGGCGAGCTTCATTTCATTAGCAGCTTGACTGAGTTACCTGTGGCTCCACCCGCCCCCCTCCTGTCCACTGACCTCTGAGGACAGGTCTAAATCTGTCGCCTGACCTCCTTATGTCCAAACAGACACACATGGAGCGAGACAGAGAGGACGAGGACGCACAACCTGTCTCCAAAGTCACGCGTGAAGACGACAGGACGAAGTGTGTGTGTGTGTGTGTGTGTGTGTGTGACTCCGACGGTGCTGAAGCATCACACACCTGCACCAGGACCAAACACCACACGCAGCTACAGGTGTGATGGCGTGGCCTCCTCCTCCTCCTCATCAGCTCCTCTCACATGCTCACAGCTATGTCCACAGCTTACATAAGTTATGGACACCCCCCCCCCCCCCCCCCGCCCAGTGTGACCTCCTCCAGCTTTCCATTACACAAACGCACAGGGAGGAAGGTGTGATGTGCTGACGTCGTGTGGTGGTGCTGCATGAACATGTTGATGTTAGGATTTGGAGGCAACGAGAGTGTGTGTGTGTGTGTGTGTGTGTGTGTGTGTGGTCACGGCTGCAGGTGTCTGAAAACAAACGTGTGGATCGTATCAACGCGGTGGCTCCGAGCCGGGGATTAGCCATGTGAGCTGATGGGCGGCCGCGCCAGCTGAGCAGCAGGTTTTCCTTTCACGCTCTTGTTTTCTCTGCGGCGGCTCTGTAGCCCGGAGCTCGGGCCGCGGCGAGACCACCGCAACCTGTAGCAACACCGCATTCGTCACGCAGGGTCGCGTTTCATGAGCGCGCCCACACCACCTGAACCGGAGCCCAGCAAAAACAAGCCGCCACTCTCTGGCCTGCTGACAGGGCCCTGCAGCTGGACGTCCTGTCCCTACATCTGGAGCTGAGCTGAGACAGAGACAGACAGAGAGACAGAGACAGAGACAGAGTCAGAGACAGAGACAGAGACAGAGAGAGACAGAGAGACAGAGACAGAGACAGAGTCAGAGACAGAGACAGAGACAGAGACAGAGACAGACAGAGACAGAGACAGACAGAGAGACAGAGACAGACAGAGAGACAGAGACAGACAGAGACAGAGACAGAGAGAGAGACAGACAGAGACAGTGCTGGAGTGTTTTTAGACACATGTTGAGGTCAGAACTGGACAATAGGACAGAAGAAGAATTATCATCAGCAGGAGGAGGAGGAGGATGAAGAGGAGGAGGAGGAGGAGGAGGAGGAGGAGGATGAGGAGGAGAGGATGAAGAGAGAGAGAGGAGGAGAGGAGGAGGATGAAGAGGAGAGGAGGAGGAGGGAGAGGAGTCTGCCATGTTTATCATGTAGGTCTTTTGCCTTGAACCTGTTTTGTTTCTTTGAGTCAACAAAGAGTCCAGTTTCCTCAGAGGAGCACAGTTCTCATGTGGTCTGAGTCACAGAGGCTCAGACCATCATCATCATCACCATCATCATCATCATCATCATCACCATCACCATCATCATCATCATCATCATCACCATCACCATCACCACCATCATCATCATCATCAGACACTAACTGTCTGAGTGATGAGGTAAACGCTCTGGCGACAGACAAACAGGAAGCAGCTTCCAAACCCAGACTCACCACAGACAGACTGGATCCAGGAGGCTGTGCAGTGACCTAGAGCCAGACCCAGAACCAGACCCAGAACCAGAACCAGAACCAGAGCCAGAGCCAGAACCAGAACCAGAGCCAGAACCAGAACCAGACTGGACCTGCTGGACCTGAGACGTTAACCCCGTCAGCCCCGGAGGAAGGTGCTGCATTCAAAGGCCTGCACCAAATCAATGGCAGAGGTGGGGTCAAAAGGTTGGAGCTAACAGACGCTCACCTGCACCACAGAGCTCAGCTCCACACCCATCACCCCCCCCCCCCCCCCCCACCCCCCCACCACTGGAGTGCAGAGGAAGGAGGAAACAGCAGCATGTGAACCCCAATGATCCTGTTTGCTGCTGTCAACACCCCAGGGCTTAGAAATGGGAACTGGACCAGAAAGGCAAAAACACAGGGAGGGGGGAGGAGGAGGGGAGGAGGAGGGAGGGGGAGGGAGGAGGAGGAGGAGGAGAGGGGGGGCCACCCAGGACTGATGTGAGGCCTGTTCCAGGTCGGCTGTGGTGGGGGCTCTCATGTTTGACAGTTGGACGATAGTGAGTGGAGACCTCCGTCCTCCTCTGTCCTCCTCCGTCCTCCTCTGTCCTCCTCTGTCCTCCTCCGTCCTCCTCTGTCCTCCTCCGTCCTCCTCTGTCCTCCTTTGTCCTCCTTTTTCCTCCTCTCGCTGAGACTCTGCTGTCAAGAGTCCTGGCATGATTCGTGACATCAGTCACCATGGACACACCTGAGGAAGCTGATTGGTGGACAGTGAGTCCACACAGTGGTATGTGACCCCTGTACTGATGGTCTTCATCATCATGGTCTTCATCCTCATGGTCTTCATCATCATGGTCTTCATCCTCATGGTCTTCATCATCATGGTCTTCATCATCATGGTCTTCATCATTATGGTCTTCATCCTCATGGTCTTCATCACGTTGAGCCGCTGCAGCAGTGGAGACGTCCTCTGGTCCGTGTCTCCGCTCTGATTAAAGTTCAGCCTTTTAAAAATGTAACAGATGAAATATTAACAAATGTAAAATATTAAAACCTGGAGGACCAGCCCCCCCCCCCCCCCCCCCCCCCCCGACTGCCCCCCCCCCCCCCGACTGATCTGCAGCAGAGAACACAACAACCTCCTCTGTCTCCTCTCTCTGTCCCATGATGCAATGAGGCTCCTCTCAAAGTACAGCCGCCATTTTTTCTTCATGTCTTTGGTAGAGAGAGATGACTCCGCCCCCTGCCCCCCCCCCCCAGTGTCTCTGTGTTTGGTCTCCTCCAGCAGCTGCTGAGGAAACATCTGTCTGTCCTCACACGTGGTTTGTGTCCATGTCTCACCTCCTGCGTCCTCCTGCGTCCAGCCTGAAAACTCATCCACAGTGACTGGACGTGTGTCTCTTGGCCTGGGGGACACAGTGGACGAGGTGGGGGGGGGTGGGGGGTGTCAAGCGTCACGCTGTGTTGAGGAGAGAAATCCCCCAAGGGCCCTGTCACCCCGTAATCCCCCCCCCTCCCCCCGGACCCTCAGCCTCAGCACCCTACATGAAGGGAGGGGGGGACACGTCGTCCTCCACTCAGATGATTCACTGTCTCTTTGACTTAATTTATGAAAATCTGCTTTAATCACACACACACACACACACACACACACACACACACACACTGGACCTGCTGTGTGGTTCATGGAGGTTCCTGTGGATCCACTTCCTGTCAGACGTGTCTTCTTCTCCTGACGTGTCTCGCTGTGATGAAGCAGAGACGTCAACCGCAGCAGTTTGTCTCCTCCTCCTCTGACAGCTCTTTTCCTTCAGGCCTCGTTCCCGTCCTGGGCCTGGGCCTGTGGATCTGGGCGAGGACTGCGATCAGTGAGGACGGAGGGTGGAGGGTGGAGGGCGGAGGGTGGAGGACGGGGGCGGAGCTCAGAGTCGGGCTCGGTTGCTCCTCATTCATGCGGCTCGAGGCCTCGTCTTTGTCTGTGTGGCAGGTGCTTCTAATCCCGCTGTCAGAATGGAGCTGGACAAGATGTTTGGACAAGCCCGTGCTTAGAAGGACTGTTTCACGTAAAGCAGCCCCCCCCCCCTCGCCCCCCTCCACCACACACACACACACACACACAGTCCCCCACCCCCGCTCCCAGACATGCGATATGATCCATACCGCATGGCAGAGTCATGGCTGATTATCCTGTGAAAGAGGGCGTGTGTTACAGAGAGAGGAGCCAGCAGGAGGAGCTGATCAGACCTGAGCTCTGTCAGGACGCGTGGAGCCCAGCTGTTTGTGGAGACACGCGCTTAACGTCGCCTCGCCGTCCCGGAGCCCGTTCGTCGACGACCTCTGAACCCAGACGCTGGGTCCTCGGGTCGTCATGGTGACACAGCGATCCGCACCGAACAGTCAAAGTCAGACCCGATCGAGGTTTAGTCGGTGGGTTTGAATGAAGGGGAACAATCGTCGCTCTCTCTCCTTTCAGTCGATCGGCCTCAGGCCTCGTCCCCGCGAGCCGTCCAATCAGCAGCGAGGACGCCACGCCTCTATTGACAACCTGAAACTTTATTGTCCGACCGTCAGCCGAGACGCGACGCGACGTGACGGAGAGAAAAGGACGGCTCCTCATCTTTCACCTCCATGTCCTGATTGAATGTAATCTTGTTGCCCCCCTCCCCGCCCGCCCGCCCGCCCCCCAGTGATGATGATGATGATGATGATGATGATGATGATGCCATTGATTTTGCCCCCGGGGGTCAAACGTTGACCTCTAAACTGCCTCCTTTTGTTTGAAATGTGTCCAGGAGCTGGGTGGAGATGAGCTGTGTGAAAATCCTTGGCAGGTTGAGTGTGAGCAGCGTTAACCTGGTTTCTGGCTGATGGTGTGATGGTGGTGGGCTATTTTTGGGGGGAGAGGGGGCCGCTGCTTTATTTTGGAGTCCTGGTGGCCCGGCTGCTCAGCCCGAGGTCTCCCATAACCCAATTTGAGTTGACTTTGCCCGTTCAGGGAGAGCCGTGGCCCCGGGCTACACACTGTGATAATTCAAGTCATACAATGAAGTCAAACATAACACACACACACACACACACACACACACACACACACGGTTAATTCAGTTCATTTTCACGAGGCTGAGCTGAGGATCGATGCAGGAGGAGTTCAGTCTGAGAACATGAAGCTGCAGCTGCTTCAGGAGCCGTTTAATGACTGAACTGATCAATAGTCAATAATCAGTGGAATCCTGGAGCAACACTGGACTGGATTCACCCAGCGTGTCAGTCGTCTCACTGACAGTGAACACAAACATGAAAACATCAGAGTCACAGCTGATGGACAGACTTCAATCGATCAGAACTGTGAGTCACTTATTGATAAGAAATCAATGTGTTTCATGTGGAGTGAGAGCAAACACCAGCGTCTCTGACTCTGACCCCGATTATTCAGGCAGCTCACTGAAAACATGCTGACCTATATCTGACTCCACTGGAGGAGTACTCCGGAGTACACGGGAGTACACGGGAGTACAGAGGAGTACACGGGAGTACACTGGAGTACAGAGGAGTACACAGGAGTACACTGGAGTACAGAGGAGTACACTGGAGTACAGAGGAGTACAGAGGAGTACAGTGGAGTACAGAGGAGTACAGTGGAGTACAGAGGAGTACACTGGAGTACAGAGGAGTACAGTGGAGTACAGAGGAGTACAGTGGAGTACAGAGGAGTACAGAGGAGTACAGAGGAGTACAGGAGAGTACAGAGGAGTACAGAGGAGTACACTGGAGTACAGAGGAGTACAGAGGAGTACAGAGGAGTACAGAGGAGTACACTGGAGTACAGAGGAGTACAGAGGAGTACAGAGGCGGAGCCTGAGCTGAGCTTTTCAAAGTAAAAGCCTGAGTGTGGTGTGGGGGCCGTTTATCTCTGTTAACAACTGATTTCCATGCATGTCCCGGTCAATATTGATTAATATCTTGATTAATGGTGCGCGGGCCCCGGGGCCCAGGTCGAGTGTGTGTGTGTGTGAGTGAGTGTGTGTGTGTGTGGATGGGGGGCAGTGGGGGGGCTGCAGCATGCTGGGAACTTGATGCTTTATTGAAGGGCTGAGATGTGCTTGCTCAGAGCAATAAGCCATTGTTTGACTTGGCACGGCGCGGTGCACCCCGCGGTCTGCGCCATGAAAGGCTTTCTGTTCGATGCCCGAGCCTCATTGTTGGAAAAATTGTCCCCCGAAAAATTAGCATAGAAGAATCCAAAATGCATAATGTTCTGCAAATGACAGCTGCTTAGCTGAAACAAAGGAAGCAAAATGGCTTTTGGTTGCGCTGCACTTGTTATGGTAATGACCCCCCTGCCTGCCTCTGTGGGCAGCTCCACACACACCACCGACTCCTCCTTCATCTCACATTGTTCTCCGCAAACTCATGTTTCCCATAAAACTACAGTTCACACCACAAGAGACGGGAGGACGAAGCTCGGGGAGGAGGACGGAGCGGGGAGCGAGACCGAAGGCGGCCGGAGCGATGATGGTGATGGTGATGGTGATGATGAAGAGCCCTCCTCTGACAGTGTGCAGTTGACTTCCTGAGAACAGCTCCCAGCTCCTCTCTCACTGTTTAGTATGCTAATGTATTCACTCTGCTAATTCACTGTTGGGATGAGAAACAAAAAGTGAGCAGTGAAAAGGATCCAGTTTCAGCAGCAGCGCCGCAGCTAATGACCAGCAGATTAATCATGGGACACGTGGAGTGGGGGGGGGGAGCTGGGTGTGGGTGGTGGTGGTGGTGGTGGTGGGGGGGGGGGTCACTCCCACCGCTGTCAACACCTCAACGCCACCGTCAGGATGGAAACTTTCTGCACAAACTTCCTCGCAGCCCTCAGATTAAAAAGTTCACTGTGCTGATTGAAGCCTGGACGATGTGTTCAAGTGCAGGAGGAAGCGTCGGACAACAGAGGACTGACTTCCATCCAGACAGCGTTAAATCCATGTGTCCCCCTCCGTTCTGTCTGAAGTCACGTTCAACACAGCAGACACAGCCCAGGTGCATTCTGGGACTTGTAGGATCCAGTCGTGTTTGAGTTGAGCTGAACTTAAGATCGAAGGTGAGTGAACAGGAACAGGAAGTAAATCACACGTCTGAACACACGTGTCTGAAGAGTGATCTGTATCAGTGGATCGATGTATTGATCCGGATCAATGGGTCGTCCCGGCCTCAGTGGTGAGAATCTGCTGACTCACAGGGAAGGATTTCTGCTGACTCACACTTTATGAGCTGTGACACATTCAGGCGTTCAGCTGCTGCCGGTCATTTCCCATCATGCCCGGCTTCTCCATAAATCCAGTCAGAGCGCGGTCCAACCGGGTCCAGGTCCAGCCCGCGGTTGAGCAGCAGCTCTGTGAGAGCGTGCACGTTCACCATGCGCCTGTGTGGCGTTCAGGGCCCGTTGCCGGGCAGCATTGTGGCTGTGCAGCATTAAGCTGCAGCATCACGCCCATCGGGCCTTTGTCCTGGGAGCAGGGAGCCGCTCGCTTGGTATTCTCAGCACAGAGTCTCTAAACTTTGGCCTTGGCTGTGTGCGTTAGGAACCCGGCCCACTGCCATCCCAATTCTCTCCCTCGCCTTTCCAACTCAATCTCGCCCTGCACCCCCCCCACCCCCCCCTTCATGCAAACGTTTGCCTCTTCGCTGGCCGTCACCCCGGAGGACATCTTGTTCTAGTTATTCTGAGATATGGGAACGTTCCAGCGTCCTGAAACATCTCAACTACTGTACAGCAGAGCCAGAGCAACATGGAAATCACTCATCTGGAGCTAACGTCCCCCTCCTCTCCCCTCCTGCCCCCCCCCTCCACCACTGCTGCAGCAGAGAAAGCCCATTAGTGTTTTTGGTTGAGCTGCTCAGAGGCGTCTCACCTGTTTTCTGTGTGTGTGTGTGGGAGCTGCAGCTGCCTCCTGTTGCTGCTCTCAGGCCTGATTAGAGGCTGCGAGCTGAGCCCCCCCCCCCACCCCCCCACCCCCCTCACACTGATGGTGATTTATGCCTCCGACTTGACGGCTCGGCCTAAACGCTGGCACCCAGGCTCGGGACTCGGGACTCGGCCTCGCGTCCCTGTCTCCTGTCTAATGATGGGAGACAGTTTCCCTGAGTGGACGGACGATAAAGCTTCAAGTTTCAAACCAGATACAGAGCTGCTTTAACAAGGTCAAAGGTCAAGTCAAGTATCAGACATCATGGAGTCTGTTCATTCATCTCTGTTTCTACAGCTGGAACGAAGACGGACAGCAGCTGCACTTGTTGGGAACTACTTTCAGCAGCGGAGGAATCTGTTAGTGTGAAAGACAGCAGAGGGACGAACGCTGACGTCGACCAGCGGCTCAACAACAGAGCTGCTGCTGTTTCCTCCATGAAGACGTCGACGAAGACGCCCCGACTTCAGTGAGTCAGTCTGGATGACACGAGCTCACCTTCATGTTCACTAAGGGTGCAACAGTTCACTCATGCACACTTTGACTTCCTGTCAGACACGTGCGTCCATCACAGGTGCATCACGTGTCTTTCTGTTCCTTTGAACAGGTTGTTTACTCTCTGACTTGGTAAGTACGAGCAGAGTTCACGTCAACTCAGGTGCCCTGCGACGCGTGCTCCGTGTGCGTGCGTGCTGTACGGCGTGTTCTTCACACAGCAGACGAGCCAACATAGGAGACGTGTCACCGCAGGATGAACGTCACGAGCGGTTTTCTCCTCTTTCTTACCGTGATGTCATCAGGTCGCTCCGACTCACTCACACTGCGAGCGTCTTTATACATGACGACCTGACCGCTCCACGCGTTCGCCATCGGCTCCACTTCCTCTCATTTCCTCTCTCTGACGCCAGTCTCCATCTTGTTTGGACTGGTTGTCCTGATCCATCGTCAGGGGACGAATCATGACAGAGACAAAGAGACGAGGTGTCCCCGGTGGTTCGTGTCTGTCTTCTCAGGACAAACCGAGTGAAACCATGAGAAGAAAGGGTGTGATGTTGGCAGGAAGTGGGACAGATGGAGATCTAGGTCCACATGTTGAGCACAGAGGATGTTGTAGCTGAGTTTGGGGCAGTTGGGGGGGGCAGGGGGGGGGGGGGGGGGGGGGGGGGGGGGGGTGTTTTCCTCTGTGGAGAAATGCTGCTGAATCATGTTGGGGAATGAGTCCTGTCGTCTCCTGCCGTCTCCCATTCATGCACCCAGGGGACACCAGGCTGTGAGGGACAGGCCTGTGAGTGATGGACGGGGCCCGAGGCGGAGACACTGCCTCAGTGTTGTTCAGACCACGGCCCCGCGGGGGTCTACCGGGGCCCCCGGAGCCCCCGCAACAAATCTCCCAATTGTATTCCCCCGAAGCTGAGCAGAGCCCGGCACATGATCCTGAGCGGCCTTTAAAGTAAACATACAGCCGCACATGCATTAGCATAAATTATCACAGCGCATGAGCTGGGATGCTGATTGCAGCTAAATCATCGTGTGTGTGTGTGTGTGTGAGTGTGTGTGTGTGTGTGTGTGTGAGCGGTCGTCGCTGCCAATATTTGTTCTGGTTTCCTCCAGTGAGATCTTTGGTCTGTATGAACACACGCTGCGAGTGATGTCACTCATTGAGCGGCGTCTCAGCCTGAATTGAGACAGAATGGAGTAAAGCTCCTTTAATAGCTGCTTCTTGAATCGTTGCCATCTCTCCTGGAGAATACAGCCACTCTGTGTGTGTGTGTGTGTGTGTGTGAGAGAGAGAGAGAGGGTGTGTGTGGAGGCTTTCTTTATCTCCACACATGTTAGCACGTGCTATTACCAGGTCAGTCACTAATCAAAAATGCCCTGAAACAAGGGAGGTTAAATTAGTTCAGCGCCGCGTGCTGGCTCGGCCTCGGCCTCTTGGCGCCGGGTCGTTGTGTCGCTGTGTGGGAATCAAACACACACACACACGCCAGCGCTCACACTCAGCCCACTGGTGCTCATAACTCACGTCTCTCATCTATGAAGCCGTAAACGTGTCACGGCTTCATCAGCGTCTCTGAACGCGGCTACCGTGCAAAAACACACCTCAGACCTCCAGCTCTATGACGAGACCCTGAAGCGGCCACCTGCGCCTCTGCAGCACCTGCTGACGAAGACCACGTGATATGATCGAAAGCTCCCATAGGACCGTTAAAGCTGAGCTCACAGTAGATGATCGCAGGTCTGATCCTGGGTCCAGCCGGCCCCACATCTCGAACCAGCTCCTCTCGTCCTGTCAGACCACACGCTTCACACGTCACACACGTCACACACCTTGTGTCAGGAGCTCTACACAATATCAACCACAGGAGCAACAGCAGTGACGTCATGAAGCAGACCATCGACCTGCTGATGCTGCTCCTGGAGCCGGGGGGGCGGGGCCAGTGTCACCATGGAGGAGACAGAGACAGGTTCATCTGAATGAACGCAGCACTGATGATGATGATGATGATGCTCAGACAGACTCATCCTGACGTGCTGAGGGTTATTGAGTGAGCTGAGCTCCCGGGGGGGGGGGGGGGGGGGGCTCTGAACATCAGGACTCCAGTGATTCCTGGAAAAACAAGTGTGCTCATTAATCTTTGAGGCAGAGCAGCGAGGCGAGCGGAGGCGTCGGCCGCTGCCTCGCTGCTATTCAGCCAATAATCTGCTCAGCCAGGAAAATAATTCAACACCAAATCCACGGTAAGACGATAATGGCGTTTTGTTCTGCCGCACAAATTCATCTAAGCCTCTTAATTACAGGAGTCGTACAGTGTCTCGCTGAGCGGCTGCTGATCTGGTGAAGTCACTCATACCAGGAGATTAGCCGAGCGGGAGGCCGTGACCTCTGCAGCGCCGCCGCTCCTCGCTGACCCGTGATGTGAGGCCTTCAGTCACACGAGGGGCCGCCGTCATCAGGAAAACCAAAACCTCACCCGCCCGCCGCCGCCGCCCCTCCCAATCCAAACCAGGTGTGAGGCTGAAGAACAAAGCGTCCGTCCACTGGACGTCTGGAGGTCAGAGGTCAGAGTGAGACTCACCTTGAACTCAGGTGACCTCAGGTTCACCTGGAGCTCTGAGGTCACGGAGGTCACTCCTCCTGAGGCTCCTCCCTTTATGTCCAGAGTGCCAGCGCAGGAGGAGGAGAAGGAGAACAGAGGTTTGGATCAGGAGCAACGCACCCTCCCCCCCCCCCCACCCCCACCCTCGCCCTTCATCGCCTTCATCTGTGCAGATGAAGAGCAGCAGTGTGAACGTCTTCATATCATGATGTCAGCTCCAGTCAGAACCTCCTCACAGGGTGGGCGGGGCCTCGGTCTGCTCCTCACAGGGTGGGCGGGGCCTCGGTCTGCTCCTCACAGGGTGGCGGGGCCTCGGTCTGCTCCTCACAGGGCGGGCGGGGGCCTCAGTCTGCTCCTCACAGGTGGGCGGGGCCTCAGCCTGCTCACTGAACCACTCTTCATGCTGTGCTTGGTCTGACCGCTGACAGCTGTCAATAAAGATTAGTTTGAATGGCCAGAGGAGGCAGAGGCAGCAAGAAGCTCATCTCCCGGGACAGGAGGAAAACATCACAGAGGCAGCAGCTGTTGCCACGGCAACACCAACCTGGACTCACCTCCAGACGTTCTGTCCGATGGAGCGTCCAGATTTACCTGAGGCAGGTGTCTCAGTCTACAGCTTCAGTCTGTTCATTGATCAGTGTTCTGATCAATATCTGTGACAGCTTCAGGGACCTGGTCAGGCTCGCCTCCAGGATCCTCCAAGAAATAAAGGAACCTTTCTTCTGAGTTGACGAGATGTAGCCCCGCCCCCTCTCCCTGACCCCGCCCCCTCCTCTCCTGAACCTGATTAGTACCGATCAGGATCCGCTTGATTTTAACTGTCAGGTGCCGGAGCCAGATTCCATCAGTGGTCCAGGCCGGGGAGCCGTGAACCTCAGGGCGAAAACAACAGCTCAGTGTACTCCAACTACCCCACCCCCCCCCCCCCCCTTCTTACCCCACCTACCCCCCAACCCTCCCTCCTTCCTGCTCCGCCAATTCATCAAGGCCGGGCATGACACAAGAATTGCAGCCCCCTAACGTCAAGGCAATCAGAGACTCAATCAGAGCCGGAGCACAGTGGGAACCACACTCCCAACACATGTGCACAGGAGTACCCCCCCTCAGCCCCCCACCACAAAACCCCCCAGCCCCCCGGGCCCCAAATCTGCAGAACTAATGAGAGAGAAATATGTGCCCCACAAGTATGTGCCCCAGAGAGCAGCAGCAGCAGCAGCAGCAGCAGCAGCGCAGGGACCAGCACCCTGAGAGACGCAGGCAAAACTTTAACCCTTTATCCCAGGGATGAGAGCAGACCTGCCTGGACACGACCCCCAGGATCCTGCTCCCCCAGGAGGACTGGGCGGGGTTGGTGGGGGGGGGGGGGGCTGGAGCTGGAGGTGCCTGGGTCCAACGACAGCTCTTAAATAATAGTGATGTGAGCCTGGAGAGACACGTGGCCTGATTTAGATAATGGAGGAGCTCTCTCCTTTAAATTACTGTCAATTATTCAACAGAAGCATCACAGTGAGAACAATGTCTAATTGGGAGTTACCAAGAAAAGCAAACTGTCCCCTGTCGACTCTCCTGCAACTTGCTGTGTCCTACTTTCCTCCGGCGCCGCGGCAACAAGGAAGACGTCACGAGAAGGGAGGAGGAGTAGAAGGAAGAGGAGGAGGAGGAGAAGGAGGAGAGGTGAAGCAAACAGGTGTGAAACCTGGGAGGCGTTTGTTTTTTGCAGGAGGAGGTGGAGGCTGGGTGATGGTGGTGGTCTCCGCCGCCGTCGCCGTGAAGACCCTGTGTGTGTGTTTGTTAACCGTGTCATCGGCCGATGCTTGATGCTCTAATGCTTTTGGTATGCCTCTCCCTGACCTAGAAACAGGGGATAAGCATCAGGCTTAATCAGGCAGCAGCTTCACTGTCCCCTCCTCAATGAGCCGCTCATTACGGAGGAGCTGGGCGGCGGCGGGGGGCGGTTGGCGGCGGCGGGGCGGTGGTGGGGGGGCCACGGGGGCCACGGGCCCCTGGAAAACGGCTCCTCTCAGCCATTAGACTAGAGCGGGCTCATGAATAGTCATCAGGCCGGCACGTCATTCTCACGAACCCTCGCTGGTATGAATATTCTAATGAGGCCGGGCTCGCTCGCCCACTCTCTCTCTCTGAGCTTCTCTTCTTCTTCTTCTCATGAATATTCATGGCGGAGGGAGGACGCTCCGCTCGCCGCTGTGCGGGTCAGTTGGACGCAGTGATCCAGCAGCATCTCCGGCTTAACCAACATCTGGAGCGTTTAGGGAGCACAATGTGGGATACCACCCCCCCCACCCCCCCCACCAAATCCACACCTGCACCCCAACCACCACCACCCTCCACCAGCACCCACAAAATAAAAGTACAAGAGGAATTACATCACCGCGGCCCGCCATCTTAAAGCCCGCTCAGCAGTTTCAGGACGGTCAGAGTGACGCCTCCTGTCGTTCGTCTCAGATCTTTATTGTCCCACAGGCAGTGAACACACGACGGGACGAGGCGTTCAGGGACCAAAGAGCAGTGGATCAGAAGACCGGCCTCCTCTGGACATTTTGGACTCATGTGGTTTTTTTCTTTCAGTTTCAGAGTCTCGCTCTGATGGAGTGGGGGGGTGGGGGTGGGGGTGGGGGGGGGGGTGAGGCAGGGTGAGGTGAGGTGAGGCGGTGATTGCAGTTGTGACACTCCACGTTCAGCTCTGACTAATCAGGGAGGAGCCCTGTTGTTGTGTGTGATGTGAAGACGGCGCCTTCTTTCTTCTTCTTCTGCTGCTGCTATTTTCAGAGACTGTGACTCACCCCCCTCCCTCACCCTCACTTATGACTCCCCCCCCTCCCCTCAAGATCCGAAGTGTCTGGACTCTGCAGGTGATGACCTGAAGAGCTGAGTGAGGAGTTTGAACAACAACAAGCTGTGGAAACCACAAGGAAACCACAACCCCCCCCTGCCCGTCCTCCCCCGCCTCAGGACACCACTGAGCCTCTTTACAGGTGAGAATCAGCACCTGGACTTTGTCCAATGAGCTCTGAGATCCAACAACAACATGTTGTCTCTCCTCTTGTGTTTTGTCGAGCCTTAAACCGCTGCAGTGAAAACAGACTGAGCTCCTCCGTCTGATGTAATCTGATTACATTTCAGTCGTCGTGGGTGATTTCAACACTCCTCTCCTGTCGGATACGGACAAAACCAACAGGTCAGCTGTTGTTCATTAAAACTCTGACAAGCAGGAGGCGCTCAGCGCAGACGAGCTGAGGTTTGTCAGAGCAGGTTCATTAAAGTCAGACTGTGTGTGACCCTCATCTGTCGTTTGTCTCACAGACACTGATCTGTTTGAGAACGTCCAGCGTCGATAAGCTGAGGCCGAGGGCGCGGGCCGCCGCCGCCGCCGCTGCTCCGCCACCGCCCCGGGTGAAAGAAACCTGGAGATGGAGCGTGCATATTTTGATAAGTGCACTGGAACATTCCAGTCATTCTCCACCATAAACTCCTGAGAACGAGCGGCGAGAGGCAGCGAGAGGCGACGCCCCTCAGAGCCAGAACCTCTGCTGCTCCACAAGAGCTGCTGCTGCTGCTGCTGCTGCGGCTCCGTGGGCCTCCCACCACCACCACCACCACCACCAACAACACCAACACCCACCAACCACCACCACCACCGACCACCACAACACAACACCACCACACCACCACCACCACAAGGTTTCCAGTCGTCTCACACGTGTTTGTGTTTCTGCAGTCGGAGCGCAGCAGAAGAAAAGAGACAAAGAGCTGAAAACGTCGCAGTGAATCAGACTGTGACGTGAACCTTCACCTGCATCATCAGTGTGGATGAAAGGTCAGAAGGTCACGCGGTCCTCTGAGAGGAAAGTGACAGTCTGACACTTTTACACCAACTCAAATCTTGTGATCATCAAAGTCACAGAGAATCACCGTCGTTCATCTTCTCCTGATCGGACTTATTGATTGGTGATAATCTGTGACCTCAGTCTCGTCCCCCAGGGCGCAGGAGGTGATGGAGGACGAACTGTCTCTTCTCTGTTCTGTCTCTGAGTTCAGCTCAGCAGGAAATCATGTGGAGGAAGACGGGTCAAAGGTCAAAAGCTCTGGAAACACAAAAACACTGAGTGCAAAACAGGTCGTTGTGCCAAGGTGTGAAAGCAAGACCACGCCCACATTCCACTCTGATCTGATGTGGGAGCAGTGACACACACACACTGTGACACACACACCTGTGACACACACACACAGTGACACACACTGAGTGTGTGATCAGCAGCAGCAGAGGGCTCACAGTCACACACACCTCGGACGTCCACATGACCCGTCTCACTACTCAGCAGCTTCTTCCTCCACATCTTGAATTCCACTGAGCTCCTGAAAATGGCTTTTGATATCGTCTACTGCTCACGGCCTTGACGACCACAGCTCCCCGAGAGCCTGTCCACGCCGCCCCCCCTCCCTCACATGGAAAACTGATATCAATATTCCCAACATCCGGTGACCCTGAGGACGAGAAGACGCCCGGAGGGAGGAGGAGGAGGAGGAGGAGGAGGGCCAAGAGCTTTTCCATAAGCTGATCTCCTGCAGCTGC
The DNA here is from genome assembly GCA_019059645.1 of Caranx melampygus. Lineage (NCBI taxonomy): Eukaryota > Metazoa > Chordata > Actinopteri > Carangiformes > Carangidae > Caranx > Caranx melampygus. The sequence continues at coordinate 518 of JAFELL010002127.1, read as the reverse complement.
TGCGATTTAGACAATCAGCCTGATCAATACAACAATAATCACCTATGATATCAACATGGAGTGGTGAGTATTAACCCTCAGAGCGGCGGCCAGGTTTTAATGTCTCCAAAACAACCTCGACTCAACTTCTTTAGACTGAAAGGTGACCTGATTCAGCTGTGGGGAGTCAAAGGTCAAAGGTCAAGGTCATGGCGACATCTCAAAGGCCTCAGGAGATCTGAATGAAAGTCTTCGTAAGTTCACATGGACTCGAACTGATTAGATTATGTGGCTTAAGGTCAAAGGTCAAAGGTTATGGTGACCTCACGTGACATGATGTGATATCTCCAGAAGCCCTCGAGGAGATTCTTGCACATTTCACCGTGACTCAGAGATGAACTGATTAAACTTGGTGAAAGGTCAAAGGTCACAGAAGTGAGCTCAGTGGTCCAGTAGGTTGTGGGCGCTGTGATGACAGCCCCTCCCTCCAGGTGGCAGGTGCTGCAGCCTGTCACACTCTGTACCTGTGTGATTGATGA
>JAFELL010002126.1:0-53066 GCA_019059645.1 Caranx melampygus | reverse complement strand
CAAACACACACGCACACCAACTCTTTCTCCAGAAAGGACCTTGTCATCTGCATTAGGCAGCATCTCCTCTTTGCCCTCAATTTCTTTTCTAAGCCAAACTGCACACAGTGGTGAGATACACACACACACACACACGCACGCACGTGCGCGCACACACACACGCACCACACACACACACACACTGCATATGCATATTCTTACTAAATATATACCATACGTGAAACACAGACATGTAAACACCTATTTCTCGAAGCTCTGGACACACAAACACACATAAAACGGTGCGCACACAACACACACACACACACACAAAGACACAGACACACACCTTCCTGTCTTAATTTCCAACCCTCCTCCCGTGTTTGCTGCAGCTGTTCGTCCTCCATCGGTCTCAGTGCCTCCTTCTCTCTGCAGCTAATAACTCATTAGCCCTATTGTTGATTAGGCCTGAGGGTGGCCGCGGCGCGTGCGTGTGTGTGCGTGTGTGTGCGTGTGTGCGTGTGTGTGTGTGCGCCACCTCCCCAACGAACAGCAGAACTGTTACTGTCAACTGCACTTGTCTGGTTGCTGTATGAGCTGAGAGTCTCTCCGATGGAGCAAAACTCATTGATTTCCAGTCAATCCAACTTCATCACCACGGCGACAGTTTGGTGTCGGAAAAAAAAGCAGCAAGTTTCAGTAAAAGTTGGAGGAAAAAGATGTTTTGATTGATTTTTCGTTTCCAGTTTAAAATATTTGAACATAAATGTAAACGTGTTCAGATCAATAACAGTATTGATACTGGACCCTGTCAGTGGTGATTCTGATCACTCTCCGTCTGATCCAGAAAACAGCTCTGTTTCTGTGTTTGATACTCGCCGCTGGTGTTTGACAGGAAGTGTGTTCGCGATCACAGGAAGTGGAACCTGTACGAAATTCAGATTTCACTGCTGATGACCTGAGCGACAGGATGTCTTTCATCTGTGTGACATCACAGCAGCCAGCGGCCATTTCACAGCTCAACGACTCGAGGAGACAGGAAGTGTCGGCGTGTGAGCAGCACAGTTTCCTGTACCGACGCACAGCATCTTGATCCTGACGCGTCTCTAACAGAGTCCTGACGTCTTATTACAGTCGACTCGAACACCGCGGCGCCGCTGGAGCAGCAGACGACTGAAGATATCTCCTCCTCCTCCTCCTCTACTCCTGCTCCTCCTCCTCCTCTCTTCTTCTACTTCCCAGAAAGCAACTGACTGTTGTCACGCCGACGATATCATTTTAATGTTTGAAAGAAAACGGGATTTTAAGGCTCAGCGTGAGTCTGAGCGACTTCCATCCTCTCCTCTCTTTTGGTTTACCTCTCCTCTTCCTCTTCTTCTTCCTCTTCCTCCTTTCCTCAGCGTTTCCCCTCCTCTTCCTTTTTTGCAACCCCCCCACCCCCACCCCACGCCCCCCTCGCTCCCTCCTTCCCTTTCCTCCCTTGTCCTCACCTCCTCTTCCTCTCCTCCTGTCGGCAACATGTGGAGCCGTCGCCATGGCAACGAGGGGAGGTGACATGTGCTGTAGACAGGCAGGGAATGGAGGGGAGGGATGGGAGGAATATAAGGAGGAGCCCCACAGTGCACTTTGTAGTCTCTCTCTCTCTCTCTCTCTCTCTCTCTCTATCGCTGGAAAAAAAATAGCATCTCATTTCTCTCGGTGGAAGTGGAGGAGGCGAGTGGTCCTCCTCTCCTCTCTCCTCTCTCTGAGCGAGTGCTCATTTGTGTGAAGGAAAAGACTGGAGAGAAAGCGGTCGGTGCGTTTTCTTCCTTTTTGTAACGGACGATGAAGAAAATGGCAGAAAGAAGAAGAAAGAGGAAGAGGAGGAGAGAGGAGGAGGAGGAGGAGGGGAAGCTGGGAACTTTCTTTTTTTTTTCCTAATTTGTTTCAAAGGAGAGAAAAAAGGTGGTGATGGGAGGAGATGAAACTCCCTCTCTCTCTCTCTCCCACTCACTCACTCTCTCCTCCTCCTCTTCCTCCTCCTCCTCCTCCTCCTCCTCCTCTTCCTCTGCCGGCGTGGTGCTGTCTCTGAGTCGGTGGTGTCGGTGCAGCCGGAGTGGAATGGGAAATAGACGCGGGAGGAGCAGGAGCAGGAGCAGGAGCAGCAGGAGGAGGAGGAGGAGGAGGTGTCTGGTGCATCAGCTCACCACGGATCCTCGGTAAGATTTAAATATTGTCGTGTTTGTTGATGTCGGGTGAAAAAAAAATTTTTTACAAAATACCAAAAAGGACGAGTGTGAGTCTGAGTCCTGCTGTGGCTCATTCATTCCTCTGATGGACTGAGGGAGTGCGTTGTGCACGCCCCCCCCCCAAAAAAAACCCCAATTTTTATTCATTTATATCATTTCGTGACCAAAAAAAAATCGACTTCACCTCATTTTCAGAGATTCGCACTCGTAGTCTTTGCCCAAACAGGTCAGACTGTGTGGCCGTGGGCGAGGAGCGGTGGGAGTATCCGAGGAGTTTAGACACTGATTGACGGCGCGCCCTCGTCAGCGGGCTCCATGCAGCTGCAGCTCACCGTAACGTTGTGATAACATTCAGTTTAATGGATTTACTGCTGTTCTCAGTCTCCACAGCTGCTCCGCACCACAGCTGGAGCACAACTTGTGTATTTTTTTTAATCTTGCAAGTGCAAATCCAAGTTGGAGGAGGAGGAGGAGGAGGAGGAGGAGGAGGAGGATCTCTGATTTGTATGCAGTGTGTGATATTTGCTGAGAAATGGATTCGCATTGTGTTTTTTATTTTGGGACTTAGATATAATGTGAAGTGAGATTCATACGTTTTACAGCGTGTTGTTGGGCTTTTTCTTAATTGAGTGTGTGTGTGTGTGTGTGTGTGTGGACTTATTGCTTAAACCCAAGCGTATTTGTATTTGTGTGTGTGTGTGTGTGTGTGAGTGTGTGCAGCGTGCAGCATACACACACATGCACGCACACATGAGCGTGAGCATGAACAGCGTTGGAGTGTGTGGGTGGGTGAGGGGAACATTACAAACATACAAGTGTGCACCTGCAAATATGAAACCACACTGATGACTGATGGAGGTTACATGCATGTGTGTGTGTGTGTGTGTGTGTGTGTGTGTGTGTTGAGAGGTTTTGTTGAAGCCGTGGCTGAACTTTTTCAAAGGCCCAGGATGAATCGGAGGTGAGGGACACATCTTTGTTTCCTGCAGCGGTCGTGGTGCTGGGAGACAATGGCCGGCCGCCGCTCTCCCTCTGACCTTTTTTCACCCATCCTGAATAAGCCCGAGCCGTGCAAATCCATCTGCCTTTTGTCTATGGGAGCCGGGCTAATCCACACCCCCCTTCCCTCACACACACACACACACCAGCCAGGAGACATAACCCTCCACCACTAAACCTCGGTCTCAAATCCAAAGACACTGAAAACTACACACACACACACTTTTTCCAAACTGATTCCACCTGAATCTAATTTCTAAATTGATTTGAAGTGACATATTCTTAAGTAGTAAAACCTGCAAAGCAGATTATTGTAAGTCCATGAATTAGAGCGCTGCCTCCACCTCCCTGTCTCTCTCAGGGAGGATGGAGGCAATTTTCAATGCAAAACTGACTCAAAATTTCACCAGAGGAGGAATTTAAAAAAAAAAAAAAAAAAAAAAAGGAAAGATAAAATAAAAAATGAAATCTGAAGATGTGCTGCAGCAGCGCGACATGTTTCTCTTCTCTTTCTGAGCGGTTTTTGTTCTTTTCCTCCTCCTGTTCAAAGACGCCCGTCTGTCTGTGTGTGTGTGTGTGTGTGTGTGTCTGTCTGATATTTGCTGAAAAAGGGCTGAACCCAGCAGCGTGTACAGTCAGTCAGTCAGTCAGTCAGTCAGCATCCTTGGCGGACTGTGGTGCTGCTCAGGAGGAGCTGCACACTTGCACGTCAAATCACGTTTGCCTTTACGTGAAATGAAGAATTTGCAAGTTTTTTTTTTTTTTTTGCGCCGGAGCAGATGGACAAAAGAGGTGGAGGCATGAAAGGACCTCCATCCTCCCTGTGTCTTTTGGTGGAGACGACGTTTTCCTTTCATTTCCAGCCTCGCACTTGATCCAAATGTTTGATTTTTTTTTTTTTTTTCCTCGGCGTCAAATAGTAAAAAAAAAAAAACAAAAAAAAAAGATAAAGAAATATTTCACCTCCAATCAAACCAACAACAGGAAACACAAACAGGCTCCTGCGATGAGCTGCAGCTCGTCTCTGCACATCCAGCCCTCGGTGTCACATTTGACTGGAGGTGCAGAGCCGCAGGAGGACGAGTGGAGGAAGGCCTGAGCGCTGCAGGGCCGGGCCACATAACACCGATGTGTGTGTCTGAGAGCAGGGGTCGGCGTGCAGATGCAGGTCACTTGTGAAAAGGCTTCATGGTGTGCGTGTGTGTGTGTTGTTTTTTTTTTCCTTAATCGCAGTAAACGTGTGCACACGCGCCGGCTCATGCGAGCGTGTTCCACCTCCCACCCTGAGCAAACGTTTGATTTTCAATCATTGCAAATTTCTGCTACATCTGCCTCTGCAGCGCCGGCGCAACGGCTGCTCGTTTGTCATAGCTGCAAACTATCCAGTCATAGACACACACATGCACACACACACACACACATATACATACATACAAACACACACACACACACACACACCCCTCCATCCCTTATACTGTTACTAACAACTGCAACCAAACTTGATTAAGCAGTTGGGGTCAGGCTACATTTGTTTGAATCAATAGACAGACATGTGAGGCAGCCATGATAAAGCGACTGAGAGGGGAGTGTATGTGTGTGTGTGTGTCAGGAGAGGAGGGAGGGTCTATATGTGTGTGTGTGTGTGTGTGTGTGTGCTTTGGAAACGGCGGCATCTGTCCCGTGGAAGATGACTGAGCTGTTACAGTTAGAGCCTTGAATTATGGGCCATTACTCGCCGAGCAAGATGCAATCGCTCTCCATGAAACTTAATTTGACAAAACAATGAGACGACTCAGGGAGTAAAATGACAAATGAAGTTATTTGATCCGCAAGTTTAAAAAAAAAAAAAAAAAAAAATACATTTTGCAAAAAGACGATTGCAGTGGAAGCATGTGGAATCAGCAGTAATGCATTATTAATGTCCACCACACGTCCAGAGTCTGAGCTGCTGCTGCTGCTGCTGCTGCTGCTGCTGTTACTGCGATCTGTTACACTAAGACAGCATTAATGAAAAGAAGCATTAAAAATACACAGCCACACCACAATCACTTGTATCTGCCTTTGTTTTTAATGGATGCCCTAATGTAATATTAATGTCTGCATCCATACTAATCCAACATAAACAGACTCTGTTTATTACAGATTCATGAACAGCCTCAGTTACCAGTAGATCAATCATCTATTATCATTATTATTATTATCACACACTCTGGAGTTCAGAGCTGGATTTTTCTGTTTCTTGTTATTAGAAATAAATCTGTATTTTTCTCTCTCCTCTCCCTGGCAGTGTGAAAATGCAGCGCCTCAGTCAGAGACGCTGCCCACTGTTTCCTTTCAAGGCCGCCACATTACTATGCAGCCAGCTTTTACAGTAGGAGGCTCAGAGCGCGGCGAGCAGAGTGGACGGCCCACAAAGCACCGGACAACTGTTGTCGCCCATTGTGGCTCCTTCTGCAGGCGCTCTTTATCAGGTGCTGAATGCAGCCGCAGCAGCAGCAATGAATGAAATCATAGGGAGGGAGTGGTGTGTGTGTGTGTGTGTTGGAAAGGGGGGGGGGGGGGTCACTCACAAGAATCAAGACAAGACTCACAAGAATTCCACAACAATCTGTGTGCAAGGCAAACCACAGCTTCAGCCTCACCGCCCCCGCCCCCACCCCCTGATCCCTCCCAGGGTCTCAGGGTTTCTCTGTGCTGACAGGCAGGCAGGAGGGATTCGACAGCCCCCCCACACACACACACACACACACACACACACACACACACACCTCCCCCCTCCCACCACTTTCAAAGCCTCCTTTCCATTAACTCACCACGCCGCACCTCGCCTAATCTCTGTGACCTCTACCACTGAGCCACACTGAGGATTTTTTTTTTTTTTTTTGGTAACCCCCCCCCCTCAAGACAAGCCTGCTGTCTCTCTCTCTCTCTCTCAGCACCTCAGGATTTTTTTTTTTTTTTTTATTATTATTACTCTTTTCCCATCGGCACCAAAATGACACCAGACCTGCATCATGTGAACGTGCAGCATGAAGCACAGGATGAAAGGAGCAGAGTAACGAGCTGCAGCCGTGCGCCGTTTTACACCAGAGAGGAAATCTTTACAATCTGCTTTAAAAAAACAAAAACAACACCACCCAAACAGAGAGCAGTCAGAAACAAAACAGGAAAAAAAAAAGCTTTTCTTTCCTGCCATTGATTTCTTTTGATAACTCTTCGTCAGGACGAATTGTGGGCCTCGTCATCGCCGCTGCAATTTGTAGCCTCGTCTCTCTGCTCGCTCTTTGTTGTGGAGATCATTACGCAGTGTGTAATAATGGGGAATTATGTTGCCCATTGTTAACTCTCAGTAGTCAGGTGAAACGCAACAGGGCCCATTATCCACAGGAGCAGGAGCAGCAGCAGCAGCAGCAGCGGCGGCGGCGGCTCATAATGAACCGTTCAGGAAGACCACACCCCCTCCCACCACCGCCACCAAAACCAGACACACTGGAGGAGCCACTTTCATCATCCGCTGTGTGTCCGTTGTGCTCTCCACACCAGCAGACTGTGAAATCTTTCATCTCCAGGTCGTTTGCTGCTGAAGAATCTGTGTCGTGGTCGAGGTCGGGCCTCGGCGGCGCTGCACCTGCTGGAGACGGCAGAACTTCTGTGGGTCGTAAAACAGCATTCCTCCAGTGCAGCGGCAGTCGCTGTGTCGAGCTGTCTGGAGACTCCCAGAATGCTTTGCTAAACAGGAGTTTATGCATTCTATGCACTTCTGGGCACAGATGGTGGAACAAACGCTTGTGATTATACTTTTCATCGAGCAGGGTGATATGCATATTTATGTCTTTCCAAAAAAAAAAAAAAAAAAAAAGACGAGGGAAAGGAAGGAGGGAGTCATGTGATGATGTCATGCATTTTTTTATGGGAGAATCATTAAAGGAGTTCAGAGAGATTATTGTGTGTGTGTGTGTGTGTGTGTGTGCTTTAATCCAGGAGTATCAGACCATGTGCCATGAAGCACTGACAGTCTGCAGCCTTGTTCCAATCAAGCACTTGTCCAGATGATGCTGCAGATTAGTTCCTCTTGTCTGACTGATCACTGAAATCACCTGCTCTCGTTTTTTGGCTCCTGTTTTTCAGGTACAGAGTTTTGTTGTTGTTGTTTTTCCCCTCACACTCCTGCTGTTTGTTCTGCAGCAGCTGCTTCCATCACGAGCGCGGCGGATGAATCAAAGCTCTCGTCTTGGCTGTGATAGTACTACACTGAGCTCTGCCTGCTGAGCTGCACAGAGAGCTGTTTACCTCACATGTATCATTAACCCTGTGTGTGTGTGTGTGTGTGTGTGTGTGTGTGTGTGTGTTACCCCCACAGGGCAGCCAGATCAACCAGATCCCCACCAAGTACAGCCAGGCCGAGTCCACCAAGTTCCTGGTCCTGACCGTGGTGTCCATCCTGTGCATCGTGGGCGTGCTGCTGGCCTCCACCGTGGTCTACTGCCTCCGCCACCGCTCGCACCACAAGCTCAAGGAGAAGCTCACCAACCTGGGGACAGACACCGGCGGCGATGCTACCGCCACCTATCAGGTAGGAGGTGTTACTGCACCTGACTCCTTCGTCACTGTGTCATATGTTGCGTGGGTTTGATCGTAACAAAGGTCAAGGAGAGAGTGGTGTTTCTCTTCGGTTCTTCCAGTGGTAAAATGATGGAATAATTCACAAGCTGCAAAATCATGGTTTTAAAACCCAGCCGTCACCGTTTACACCGTGGAGCCACCATGATGTCATTCATAATGTTGATGAGTTCTGCAGATTGTTACTCTGAGCACAGTCAGACGAAGTCAGTCCTTCTGTCTTTAACTGTAACATTTGGTCTGTTCACCTTCTGCAGCCGTTACAGCAGCACAGTATCCCATCATGCCCTCTGGTTTGTCCTTTGGACGCATGGTCGACCTGTACAGTTTGTTTTCCAGCTCGATGGGGTCGAGGTCCAGGCTTCTTCTGTGGTCCAACGTGATTGTGTGACATTAACAGTGAAACAGGCCCAAACGACCTGAATCTTCTCATGATGGTTGGATTCTGTAGTTTAAAGAGCTTCACGATGATTAAAGGCCAGTTCAACAAGAACTACTGAAGCCTCGTCCACATGACATAATGTTGGACACCACTGGATGTGCATCTGTATATATATATATATATATATATATATATATGGTGTTCATGGCTGAAAGCTTTTATTGTGGTAACCTTCACCACATCAACTTCCTGGTTTTTATTGACACATTACAACCAGGTTGGTGTCCTGTGTGTGTGTGTGTGTGTGTGTGTGTAACATAATTGCTGCTGTGATTCGGTCGTTTGAGACGTGAAGCAAATGTCATGGATCCAACAGGTTTTCCCTCCTCCAGTCGTTTCCATCCATCCCTCCATCCCTTCCTTCCCTCTTTTCCTCTCTCTCTCTCTCTCTCTCTCTCTCTCTCTCTCGCTCGCTGTAATTATCCTTTGGCCAGAAGAGTCGGGTGTGAAATTTAATTTACAGAATCCAATATTAAGTGGCTTTTGAGCAAAAGAATTAGATTGAGATTTTTCCTCTCCTTCTCTCTCTCCTTCTCTCTCTTCTTCTCTCTCCTTCTCTCTCTCCCTCTCTCTCCTTCTCTCTCTCCTTCTCTCTCTCCTTCTCTCTTCCCTCTCTGACCTTTTCACCACCATGTTTTTAAATGAGAGTGGTCCTGTGAGCATGATTTTGTAATGAGGCCGGCCCCGGCCCCTAAGTGCTTACGTTTCATGCCCCCCCCCCCCCCCCCGGGGGATTTTTTTTTTATTAAACTTGGGAAACAGACGGAGCTGCTGCGTCAGAGCTTCACCTCCGCACACGCACCACTCGTAAAAAATCATCATGTCTTCTTTTCTTTGTTTTTTTTTTTTTTTTTTTTACCATGAGCGTCTGTTTTACCAACGAGGAAGAATGGGTGGGGGGGTGGGGCGTGGTGGGGGGGGGGGCTGTGACGTACACTGAGGATTGAAACCACCGAGCTGTTACTGAGACGTCCGACCGTTGGACCGTCGACACCAAATATTTACTTTCCCTCAGAGTGAGGAACTTTATCTTTCACGGTTACTTGCCTCCGAGATTTGCTCCAAGCGTCTAATTGGAAAATGCTAATGAAGATTCACACGTAACGAGTGTGTTTACGCCTTATTCGTCTGATTCATACGTCGGCGGCGCTCGCTCTTGTGAGGTCGACTCTCTCCCTCCTCCATCGTCGTCATCGTCGGTGTTCGGCTCCGTCTTAAGCCTCGTCTCTTTGTCAGCACTGCTGTGTAGAGGGGTTCCCTGGGTTGGGCTGTGTGTGTGTGTGTGTGTGTGTTTGTTTCTGTGTGTGTGTGTGTGTTTGTTTCTCTGTGTGTGTGTGTGTGTGTGTGTTTGTTTCTGTGTGTGTGTGTGTGTGTTTGTGTGTGTGCAGTCTCTAGGGCTACATGCAATTAAAAGCAGACAGGAAGCGGCAGGCTGCCTGACGGCCTTACTACTGCAACTCCTTCATACTGGCTGTCAAACACACACACACACACACACAAACACACACACACACACACAACACACACACACACACACACACACAAACACACACACACACTCCTACAAGCTACTGCATGTTAATGTTTTTGCCCTTGGCGCATTTGTTTGAGGCCTCGCTTCACACACACCCACACCATCCTGCATTCACATCACTCTGCTGCCACCACTGGGTTCCCCTGAACCCCCCCCCCCCCTCCACCTGCAGCAGCAGCAGCTCTCCACCACTCCACTCCCCGGCCTGTCAATCAAACGGTCCCTGTGAAAGGACGAATTGGGATTGGCCGACGCCGACAAAGGAGGCTTTGATTGACAGGCGTCGACAGAGGAGCGTGTGCAGCGTGTCGGAGCGGGCGGGGGCGGGGAGCTGGGGGGGGGGGCAGAGGATGATGCTCGTCAGTCAGTCACTCGGTCCCTGGATTACTCGCCTGTCGACGCGGGAGTCGGCGGCGTCGCCTTCGCTTCGTCTTCACGTCTGATCCAACTTTCATCTGCTCCGAGAACTCTCTTTCATCCCTTCTTCTTCTTCTTCTTTTCCCTGGAAGTCGTAGAGCGTCTCGGCAGCAGGATGACATCACTGCACCTGATTACAACTGGAACTCAACTTTTTCTTCTTTTTTTTTTTTTACACAAATCCAGATTTTTATCTCAAAGCTTTATTATCTTATTTAAAGATATCATCATCATCGTCGTCATCATCATCATCATCATCATCATCAGGAGAAATGTTTGGAATCAGTCTGAACACATTTGCATATTTGTGCAACGATGAAATTAAACGACCTGTTTTCTTTATTTTCCTTTTTTTCTCTCCTTTCTTCTTCTTCTTCTTCTTCTTCTTCTTCTTCTTCTTCTTCTTCCTGCTGCTGCTCGTCAGTTTTCCTCTCTCTCACTTCCAAGGACCTTCACTGGCACGATAACATCGTCATCGTCATCATCTTCTTTATCATCATCATCTTCATCTTCTTTATCTTCTTCTTCTCCTTTTTAAATAAGTGCAAACACACATTTCCATTGCTGATATCTGTCATTGATGATTTATTGATTATCAGCCTCTCGTCCCTGAACGTGGTCGACCAGGTCTCACCTGCACGTGAGCTTTGATTTACCTGAGTCTGAGGTCACATGTTCAACAGGTGTCTCATTCAGTTTAGATTTTTTTTTTTTCCATGACATCATCACTATAAAAGCTTTTTTTTGCTTTTTTTTTGTGTCCACAGTCGAGACTCTTTGTTTTTATTCACCACTCCTCTCCTCCTCCTCCTCCTCCTCCTCTCCTCCTCCTCCTCCCCTCCTCCTCCTCTCCCCCCTCCCTCCCTCCCTCCACCATATTGTATCATGTCCTCCATCTATTTGTTTGTTTTTACAAGCACAGAGGCGAAGCACTCGGGTGAAGACCCCTACATTTGTTTTGGTCAGAGGGCCATGTAAACAGAGGCGCCCCTGAGGGCCCACGGGGCCCCCGTGGGCCCCCGTGGGCCCCGACGGGCACACCCCAACCCCTATAAACCCTGCGGCCTCCGTCCTCTCCATTAGCAGGTTTCTTTACAGAGAGGTGGGGGGAGGGGCTGATGGTGGTGGTGGTGCTTTGGGTGGCACACGCCTCCCGACACTGACTCACCCGCCGTCGCCCCGAGGTGATGCATGATTCGTGTCGGTCATGTGGCGTCAAGTGGATTCGCTGGCCTGGTGCCCATGAGAGGGGGTTGATGGGAGTTTTTTTTTTTTTTCTTTTAACCTTTATTCATGCAGGCGGGGCGGGGCTGGGTGATGAGGCACACACACACACACAACTTCACAGCAGTGAAGTGAATATGAACCCCCCCCCCCCCCTCGAACCTCAGAGCTGTTTTATCGATTCCTCTCTTTTTCCTTGTGGTTTTTGTATGAAAGGTTTTTTTTATTGCGTCTCCGACCAAACTGCATTTTTGACGCTCTGTGGATCAATGACGTCTTTTTCCCTCCGTGGATTCGTGCAGCAGCTTAATTGTCCTTTACATATCAGTATTTCAAAACTCCGGAGAGTTTTTCAGACGCTTCCATCAGCTTCATCATCGACTTTCTACTTTCCACACAAGCACTTGTTTTCATTAATTTATCGTATTTTAAAATCAATTTTGAGAAGACTTACAGCAGCTTTCTAGACGGGAGTAATCCATCACTGGGAACATCATCCACCTTTATTTATCGCCAAAGTTTAAATGCTTTGTTACAATGGATGCACCAAACATCTTGATTGCATTTCATTCATGAGCTGCATGCCGTCAGTCAGAGAGAGAGAGAGAGAGAACAGATGAATACACAAGACAAACCGTCAGATGATATGCAGGACCTCCTGGAATCACTGATTTTCCTCATTTGTTGCATTTAATGTTCAGCGTTTGGCAGGAAACTGAAAAAAAGAAGAAGTGAACGTCCTTGAGCGCAGAGCAGTCCCTGCAGCCATGATGCAACGCTGGACAGAAATTGAATTTCAGAAACTCTGCAGGCAGATTTTAATACAATTCTGAAAATGACCCGGAGCCAGTTATTTCCCAGAATGAAGGGAATCACTCTATTAACTCGGACACTAATGTAAAGCGTCGGCAATTACTGAAAAATAAAATCAGCAAAGTACGAAGGCCTTCAGGATCCTGATCGAGGACGTTCCTGTGATACAGTTGGTTCGTTTTAAACCAGCGCAGGTCTGATTTTCCTTTTACATTTGGACCCGTCTGATCAACAGGAACCTGCAGTCAGTGCTGCAATCTTTCACTCTGATTGCAAGTGCACAACCTGCCAGCAACCAATAATCAAAACCTACATTTAGAGCCTCTAACCGACTCCCTAATGATGCACCCCCCCCACCCCCCCGTTACATGGAGGAAAAGTCAAACACTGAGGCGACTGGTTTGTTGCATGTTTACTGGTTTTTATTTGTTGCATATTGGACCAAAAACACTCTCATGAAGAATCAAGTCCACGGCCGTTACAGGGGAACCACTGTCCCTCTGACACCACACAGTTACAGCTCCACTCCACTACTTCATAGTTCCTCCTCAACGTGGGCGGGGTCATCATAGCGCGGCTGCTGCGGTTGCATCATCTTTCTCTCCTTATTGCATCCTCTCATCGCACTCGGTGTGGTTTTCACCACAGCAGCGTGAAAGAACAACAGCAGTCTTAGTACAGATCAGTGGTCGCTGTGGTAGAAATAATGGGTTTGATTCTCTTGTCGGACATCAAGCTCATGAGTTTTCCCGTCACGACGCTCTCCGGCCAGTCAGTGGCCGGCAGTCGGATGATGTCACGTTTCAGTGTCACCTCGGCTCACTTGGAACCTCAGCTGAGGAGATACTAAAAAGTGCCAGGTACCAGATACTGGTGGGAAATAAGAACAGCCGAGTCAAGTCAAGTAGCGCTAGTGGAAAAGGGCCTTATGCAGTGTGGCCACGCCCCGTCTGCTCCGTCGTGTCTCCTCTGGCCGGTCCCCCTTCTCTGTCGTATGGATTCACAAATCAGATGAATAAAGACATTGTGTCTTCAGAGACGCTGTAAATTTTGCGCTGGTGTTTAAACACTCAACATGTCCTGCCTTATATTGTCCTTCACTTTTTGTGTGTGTGTGTGTCTCTGTCCTCTAATTGGTTCTCAGGGGGGAGGGAGACGTTTCTTAAGAAGTTTTAATTACATCATAAAAGAATCTGCTGCCGCGGCAAAGTTCACCGTGTGGGCTCGTTGAAATATGAACGCTGACGATCATGTGTGTGTGTGTGTGTGTGTGTGAGTTCAGTGCGGCGTCCTGGTTGTTGTGTCTCTGAGGCTGTAACTCTGACGCTCAGACAGGAAGTCAGACAAATTGGTGTGGTTAAGAGTCAAGAGTGGGGTGAGGGAGGGAGAAAGGGAGGGGGTGAGGGAGGGAGGGAGGGATTTATGAGGCCAATATTTAGTCTTTTATTACAGATTTTAAATTGATCCTGAAAACTCCTCTCTGTCATCTCAGTGGACAGAGTGGTGTTGTTTAAAAACCGGGGGGGGGGGGGGGGGGGGGGGGGGGCTGTCACAATAAAAGCTCGTGTCATGGTGTGGTTGGATTATTGGGTAGGAACAAGTGAACCACACATTAAAAGTGTAGTAGACGGTTCAATACTCCATTACACTTCATTAGTCCACATACATCACGTAGGGTAGAAGATCCATTGAAGTTGTCATTATGCCAGAAACAGCATCAATTACAGTCCTAATGGGAGCGCTCATTATACATCATCCAGTTATCATGCAGCTAACTATTAGAGACGGTACTCATTGGGTATGGAATATTGATTACAATGGGTTTTTTATTACGAGATAAGATGATTTACAAGCTTCAGCTGACAGCTCTGTGGATGTTGTAACCATGGAGACCCAGCATCGCAAGAGTCCAGTGTCTCCTCTTAAAAGCTGGAGCTGGTTCACTTTAATGTTTCTGTCGTTTTCTTCAAATGCGACTTAAACAATTAGCAGAATTGTTATTGAATCATTTTCAGTCCATCCCATAATTTCCTCAGCTCAGCTCAGCTCAGCTCAGCTCAGCTCAGGCTTCACACAGCTGAACTGAAACATCCATAAAATCCAGCTCTATAAATACAGAGCTGCAGGATATGTTCTCTCCGGCTCAGTGCCTCCTGTAGTGTCTGTCTGCGTCGGCTCCTTCACATGCAGACATGTTTGTGTTTGCCCCCCCACCTCCACCCTCCACCCACCACCACCTCCCACTCCAGCAGCAGCAGCAGCAGCAGCAGCAGCAGCTCCATCGGCACTTTAATAATCTGCACACATTTATGAGCCTATGTCCGAGCTCATAGATCAGTGTCAACGCGCCAACCTACGAGAACATCAGTCAGATCAGATACAGACTAATGAAGGCCTGCTCACATTACCTCCACCGTCAATCAAACACGCCGTTAGTAATCATCGGCATCGCTCTCATAAGAAACACGATTACCACTGAGATTCAGCCCAGTCTTCTGTCTCTCTCTCACACCACACACACACACACACACACACACACCATTGATGTATGTGATGCATGGCTTCACGTTAAAAGGTCAGGTGAACATTTATTGTCGTGTTCTTTAAACTTCACGGTTGCCGTGATTTGATGTGATGCGATACGATGTGCTGCTTACCCAGGATAATACTGGATTCATGGCCACTGGACTTATTGATCACTGATGTATTATTAAAACGTCACACAGGGACTGAAGATGTAATGCACTGGTTCCTAGAAATCCCTCTTTAGCAGCAGCAGGAGCAGAGGAGGAGGAAGAGGAGGAAGAGGCCGTGTCCGGGCCTGGGAGAGCTCTTCTTTATTGCTGCATTGCAGTGACTTACAACAGCTCAGGGAGGACGAGACAAAAAGCTGTATTCTGTACTTTTACACACTTTTATTTTGAAAGTTCTCCACATGAGTTGCAGTGTTGGTCGGTCACTGAAACGCCTCAGCAACAGTTAACCTTTGCTTCACGACGCCTGTCATTAGCAGATGTGAACGTGTTAGCATGTTAGATGATGTAGCGTTTGGATCCGCAGACTGTAGCTTCAACCCTCAGAGTCTGAGCCTGTCCTGCTGTTTTTGAATACATTCACATACATTTGGTTTTACGTGGTTATCAACGTCAAACAAAAGACTGAGAAAGTGGTTCCAATCTGCAGTCGAACAGCAGCGCTCCAGGTGACTCTTTTTTTGTTGCGGCGCTTTGAAAACGTCACGTGATCTGATCAGGCCGGTGTGATCATAGACCGTGGAGGGTTAAAGGTTAACACAGTCTGATGTATTAACATCTTAAGTTATCTTCTGTTGGCTTTGTGAGTCCTTTTAGGTCATAACACAGAGAACAAGGAAGTGATTTTGTTGTAGCTACGTTAAACGTGAGAACAGGAAGTTAAGGATGGTTTTGTAGTTGTCTCCCGGTCTTCCTCCAACACGCTGCATGAATGAAACTGTGACTGTAACCTTCTGTATGAAGCCGTCACTGAAGCTCCTGCTGGGAGTGGTGTGGAGCGCTGGTGGAGAACCGTGACGCGGTGACAACATTTCATTGTGGTCACGTCTCCAGCCGACAGAAGATGACAGTTTGCTCTGACGTATGAATGAAGACATTGTCTCAGCTGCTGCGAGTCTCTGCGGCAGACAGCGCCGCAAAGTTTTTATCTATCCAGGGATGGAGTTGCCTGCTGCTCTCTGCTGACACCATGGAAACTGGCCAGTGCCTCAGCAGGTGGAGGTCATGTGTTGTGTGTGTGTGTGTGTTGTGGTAGAAAGGTTGTACTTGTCCACCAGTCACGCCCAGATGTTTGCAGCCAGCCTGTCTCTTAAAAGCCCACGTCTCCTGCCTTTCCTTGTTGTGGGTTTTACCGTTGGTGATTCACCCACAGGAGCAGAGCGAGTCCAGACTGAAGGTCACAGCACATTAATGAGGGCAGATTTGAAAACAGCGTCCACAGTCACAGCCACATCAGCTCATTAAGCAAACAAAAGTCGCTCTTTACCTAAACTGCTTTTCCTGCTTCTCAGCCTCTGAACTCAAACACAAGAAATAATCAGGATATAGATCACGAAGAGTCATTTACAGAGGAGCCAGGTTCTCCATGTGTCTATGATGAAACTGATATGGTTGCACATGAACTCCTCTGTAGGTGGAGGTGACACACACACACACACACATAACGCAGCTGCTTCCCTGACACTGGTGTTTCACAGCAGGTCATGTGACCTGAACAGTCCAATCATAACTATTCACCTGTGACCTCAGTGTGTGAGATTTGAAAACCACAGTTAGTTTTATCAAATGAAATAAATCCAGGTTACATTAACACTAAAACCTGCCCCCCCCACCCCCCACCCCCCTCACCCCTTCGTCTTCCCTCCTGCAGGAGCTCTGCCGGCAGCGGATGGCGGTCAAACCTCCAACCGAGCGCCCAGAGCCGATCTCCTCCAGGATCAACAGCGTGTCGTCTCAGTTCAGCGACGGCGGTCAGGCCGTCAGTCCGTCGGCGCGGAGCAGCATCTCGTCCTGGAGCGAGGAGCCCGCCCACTCCAACATGGACATCTCCACCGGCCACATGATCCTGGTGAGTTTCCTGATCCGGTCCCTCTGGTGTTGTTGTTGTTGTTGGTTGTTGTTGGGTCCAGCAAAACACCGTAATGATGGTCAGAGATCTTCAAAGACGTCCTGTGTGTGATGGTGAAACTAACGGATGTGTTTGAAGGCGACACATGGACGACTGTGTCCATTGTTTGGACCAAAGTGACAGTTTTAAAACGACTCCTCGTCCCTTTGTGAGTCAGTCAGCGGAGCATTAATGTGTAAATCCTCCTCCTCCGTCCTGAGCTGCTGAAAGGGGTTGAGGAAAATTTTGACCCTGAGTTTTACGGATGAAAAAAAAAGCTCCACGTTGAACAAAGTGTTTTTAACTCAGACCTCTGATTTTCTCCCCTCGTCTCCGGTGGCTCAGTCATTCAGACAGGTCTTTGCGAGGTGCTCGTTAACGGCTGTTAGTCCTGTTAAGAAAAGACGTGAAGGCAGGATTAACAGCGGAAGAAAGGAAGATGGGCACGAGCAGCGAATCTGACAATCATCACATTTCTCTGGTCGCCATGAAGAAAAACAAAAGAACCGTAACTTCTGCCAAGAACCAGCAAGTGTGAGCAACAGTGGCATGAAGACAGAAAGAGAAAGAGAAACCTCTCGTGATGTTTCACCAAACCAAACAGTCATCACAGGTCTTCTTCTTCTTCTGCTTCTTCTTCTGCTTCTTCTTCTGCTTCTTCTTCATCCTGTTTCACCTGCTTCTCCAACCACTTGTGTCTTTAAAAAAAAACCTTTTGCCTCCATCTCTCACATGTCTGCTCTGCATCTCACACACACACACACACACACACTTTGCCCTCTCATCTCACTGTCTCATCCTTCTCCTCAGTCTTTGTGGTGTGTGTGTGTGTGTGTGTGTTTCTGTACATCTCATTACACCCACAGTTTCCAGGCTTCTTACCCTCTTCTATCCCGCAGATGAAAATCTCTATTGAACCTCGGTCGCATTTCGTTGAGCGCCATCGTAATTGCAATATATAGCTATTCACTTCAACCACCCACCACCCTCGGCAAAGCTGCCACCTCCTCCTCCACCTCCCGCCTCTCTCTCTCTCTCTCTTCTCTATGCATTATGAAGCTGGCGGCGAGATGTGACAGAGCGGCCTTTTGATGTGTTCAATAGGCACAAAGATACTAATTACCCCTGAGATTTGCACCACAGTTGTGTTTGAGTGGAAACGTCTCCCTGAGCCACTGCAGCTCTGTTGTTTCACACCGACGCTCCATCCACCTCACGTGTTTTCTTTCTTTGTCTCTTTGGGGCGAAAGCACAACACGGCTCCTGACGTGTGCTTCTCATCCACCAAGGTCACCCCCCCCAAAAAAAAAAAAAAAATAAAAATAATAATAACACATTTTGATTGAGTCTTTCAGACGGCACGGTCCTCTTCATGTACCCGGCTTTGTCTTCCTCGGACGATGAAGCCGTCTCAGCGGAGGCGGTGTCACTTGAGAGATAAAGAGGCAGCGAAATGAAGTTTTTGCTCATGTTTAGTTAAGTATTCAGTGGTGTGTGTGTGTGTGTGGTGGGGCTCAGGGTGAAGCGCTGAATGTCTTATAATGTAGAGACGAATATGTAAATGCTGTGAGAGATGGAGAGAGAGACCGAGTGAGGCTCACATGGCCGCGGTGATTAATCAGTTCTGCGTAGGTGATGATGGAGACGAGCGTCCTCCTGAGTGATGAGGCTGCACTTGAAGGAACTTCAGAGCCCGAGAAGACGTTATCCATCAGATCAGACCAGGAGGAGACACCGAGCGATTCGGTCATTACATGTTCACATGTACACACTGTGATTAGGGCTCGACTGATATACAGTGATGACACTGATCAGAAACTCATGTGGCCCCGGTGATGATGACAGAAAGAGAGCGACGTATAAACTTGATTTTTTTTTTTTTTTTTGAATGAATCTGCCTGAAACGAACTGTTGTAAACGGTCAGATCATCACAGCAGCACGGTGTCAATCATCATCACTATTTGATGATAAACTGATATAGTGGTTTAGCTCCTGATCACATTAGCTAAACGCCTCGATTTCCCTCTGCTCAGAGTGAGAGGAGGTTTTACTGAGCTCATTCTCTCCCTGTTTCTGTGTAAAGGTTCAATCATAAACATAAACTGCACCTTAAACACAAACTCTCTGGTTTTAACTGCCATTGTGCCTGATGGAAAAGTGTCCAAATGGACTCGTTCTGTCAGGAACCTCCCGTGCTGACGAGGAGCTGATGGCGTTGTTTAACTCTGAGCCCAGAAATTAAAAAAAAAAAAACAAAAAAAAAAAACACAAACAGGAACGAGCAGCGAGGTTTAGTCAGCCACAGGACGCTCGTCACCGCCACACAGAGTGCTGATGTGTGTGTCAGTTAACGGGAGGAACGCTCACTGCAGTTTACACGAGTGGGAGCTGCTGGTGTGTTTCAGGACCCTGGACAGCTCACACACACACACACACACACACACACACACACACACACACACACAAGCTGTGTCTCAGCTCAGGGTTAGTATGTCCCAATCCGGCCTTCTCTTGCCTGTTCGAGGGCGACACACCACACCTATCCTCTTGTGCACTTGTTATATTAGCCACCTAGCCTGCTAGCTATCGTAATGTTGCACTGGGTCTGTGCTGTAGCCGTGGTAGCCCGCCCTGTGGCCGGCTGGGAGGCGTGGCCGCTTGGCTGCACAGCCTCAGGTCAGGAGCTGAGGAGCTGAGGAGCCGCCACTTTCAAATGTTTGACGTTTGGATGTGATTAGGAAATGCTCTGAAGGCTGGACGTCCCATTTACCAACAGTTGACCCTCCTCCGAAGCCGTTGCCTCCATAGACCGCCGAAGGAGGCAGGCCCTGGACTGGGACACAGCCGCAGCCTCCCTCTCTGATTGGCTCAGACCATATGTATGTACGTTTAAAATACTCCGGGGGTCGAGAGCTCTCTCAGGCCCAGAGATCAGGTTGTTGCTGCTGAAGTTTAAAAGATGAAGGAAACTAAAAACCAGAATAACGAGGTTTTTCACAAACCAGTGAGGATCTGGCAAACAGCTGTTTAATGACCTCTCCGCCCGCACACGTCTCTGTAGTGAAGGTTTTTATGGCTCCACCAGCACCACCAGCTTCTTTTCATCCAACCTCCGTCTTTCATTCATTAACCGTCCTGCAGCTCCATCTTTTCTTTCACTCGTTTTCTTGTTGCTCTTCCTCTCCATCCTGCATTTTCCATCTTGATTGTCTTCATCTTCTTTCTATCAGTCCTTTGCATTTCTTTCTTTCCATTCTTCGTATTCCTCCTTTTCCCCCTCTCCCTCCCTCCTTTGCTTCTTCTCCTGCTCTGACCGCTGCCGTCAGATCTGTCACTAACAAACAGAGAGTGTCTGAGCTCAACAAAAACAGACTGCCCCCCCACCACCACCCGGTGTCGTCACGCCAACACACGTATCCATGGCAGAGCAGCATCATCATGGAGGAGACAGATGTTTCATCCCTGCCTTCTTTCTTTGCTCTTGAACGAACTGTTGAGCGATTAATAAAAGTCAGAGGCGTCGGTGAGAGGAATAACATGATTGCTGATGAGCTGTTGAGCACCCCCCCCCCCACAGAAAAAAAAAAATTAATTGCCTTTCGTTAAGGGGGAAAAAGGCAAATTCCATGCCATCATCCACCCACTGATTTTAATTTGAGGAGAAGCAGCTTCCACCATCTTATCTAAGTTAATGTATTACTTAGTCCCATGTGACAGGGACCGAACCCCCCCCCCACCACCACCACCACCACCACCACCTCCCCCCAAACCACCACCACATCCTCTCTGCTTGTGTCTTAAGAGGATTAGTCGACTCTATATATAAAGCACGTTATCTAGTCTTTTGTTGTCGGCCAAGTAAGTGTTATAGATTATACTGCAGCAGGAGCCTCGGTGGCGATGAGCCGCGCTGGGAGCGTGCGCCGTGGATGTGGTTGTGGTTGTGGTTGTGGTTGTGGCCAGCTGGGATGTGATCTGTGTGGAGTTGAGAGGTCACAGGGCTGCGGCCTGAAGGAAGGAGCCGAGCGAGCTTCAGGAAATGGACGTTAAATCGATCTAATGTGGTCGGTGGTGGAGCGGGAGGAGGCGTCTCAGCTGCAGAGGAGTGAGACTGGAGTGTCAGGATGATGTCAGCGTGTAAAAATAAAACAGCAGCAGCTCAGATGAAGGATGGAGCAGACTGACGATGATGATGATGATGATGATGATGTTGGTTCGACCAGAAACAGAACAACTGATGCTGCTGCCATATTGTGATTAAAATCAATATGCCACCTGCAGGAAAATGTGTCAGGATGTCGATTGATTGATTGATAAATCATCAGGACAGAATATCGGTGATCAGGAGCTCAGCTGCAGTTTTAAGGATAAAAGGCGAAGGTGAAGCTCCTCCCTCCATCATAACCCCGTAACACCCACTGTGGGCCTGTGGCTCCTGCTGCTGGACGGGCCGGTGGGCGTTAAGGGGGTTTAATGAAACAACAGCGATGATGATGATGATGATGATGATGATGATGATGCATTTCTGTGCCTGTTTGGATAAAAAACAAACACAAAAACAAAAACAGCAACATAAAGAACAGAGAGTCAGCGAACAAGAAAAAACCTCTAAAAGCTCCGACTGGAAGAAAGAGAACATCCAGAAGCATCCAGACTGACACTGAGCTGAGTGGAGACGCGTTTCCTTTTATGTCTCCTCTGAAAAAGACAGAGACGCCTCCTTATGTAACATGTTTACTCCATTATCACACCTTCACTTCAGTCAGGGACGAAGATTCAAATCCATCACCCAGATAAAAGTTTCACAGCTGCAGGTTTAACTTTCCCATCTGTTAATGTAGATTTTAATGGACTGATGTCTCTTTCATGGCGTCGTATATTCAACCGCAGTGTTATTATTATCATCACCATCATCACCATCATCATCATCATCATCGTTGTCATCATTACTGATGCATTAACAAGGAAGCAGCTCAGTCATGATGCAGCTGGTTGGATGACGTGGATGTGGAGCTATTTCCTTACACTTCATTAAAATCCTGGGCCTTTTAATCTTGCGTGTGTTCGGATGGTGAAATCAGGTGGCGTGGCTCAGGCCTGAGCCACGCCACCTGATTTCACCATCCGAATACACAACATGTTCTCCAGAGTGTGTGTGCACATCACACCTCAGTTCAGGAGCTGAAACGTTTTGACACAAACACGCGTCTCTCCATCAGAGCTGGAGTCGTGGTTCTGATGTTCCACCTCAGGACGCTCCTCTCCCCCTCCCTGCGGAGTAACAATATCCCATATTGATTTTTTTTTTTTTTTCTCTCCACACCCTATTCTCATCACTCTCTGTTGATCCAAAATGGCCGCTGCATTACGTCACCTCCCATGCGGCTTTTTTTTCGTGCTGCCGTTTTCCTACAGGTGCTCAGATGGTGCGTCAGAGCCACAATGGCGGCGGCGACGGCGGCGGCTTGGAGTTGGAGTCTTATGTTGCGTAGCATTTTTTTTTTTTTTTAATGGAGCACCTTTGGCAGCTGTAACCCCCCCCCCCCCCCCCCCCCACTTCACCCCCCCTCCTCCTGCAGTAAGGGGATTATTCAGTGTTTGGCCGACACATGGTGCTCTCAGCACCTCCTGATTGGATTGCAATAATCCCTTTACACAGCCTCAAAA
This sequence comes from Caranx melampygus, assembly GCA_019059645.1. NCBI lineage: Eukaryota > Metazoa > Chordata > Actinopteri > Carangiformes > Carangidae > Caranx > Caranx melampygus. The sequence goes on along the minus strand of JAFELL010002126.1, from coordinate 30,501 downwards.
CCCTATTACTCTGGCATTAGAGAGTGAGGGAGAGGGGAGGGGGGAGAGGGTGGTGGGGGGCATCTGATGTAGGACAGTGTGTGTGTGTGTGTGTGTTGTAAGACTGTATTCGTTTCTGTTTTTCTTTTTCATGTTTTGTGCTACTGTGTCTGCATGTGCTTGTGTGTGTGTGTGTGTGTGTGTCTTTGTAGTGTGTACATGTGTAGATGTGAGTGTGTGTGGGTGGACTGTTTTTGTGACCTTACAAAAACATTAATTGTGTTTTAGATGTATGTGCATTTTCCAGCGTGTGTGTGTGTGTGTGTGTGTGTGTGTCTTTTGAAGGAGGTGGACCTCCTGCTGTTGATGAGCGGCTGTGTGCAGGTGGAGAGTCGCAGCTCGTGGCTTCGTATTACATCACTGCTGCTCTTACAGTAGCAAATGCAATAGAGAGATGATACTATAACAGAGAATGGCTTGTGTTACTCTGTGTGTGTGTGTGTGAGGGGGGGGGGGGGTTTGATATGCATGTGTGTTCTGAGTGTAGCTCTGCAGAGATGAAGCTCTGTGACAAACAACAGCCCTGACCAGCCGAGTGTCGTGCAGACGTGCACGCGCTCGTGTACGCTAAAATCACACATATGCGTTCGATCAGGACTCGTTCCCATTATCCTCGAGCCGCGCCGCCTTTTCCATTTTTAACAAACTCCCTCTCATTTTAGCGGAAAGCCATTAGGCCTTTTTTGGAAGCTAATTCTGATTAACATTAGAGCCATTTGTAACTGCCACCATAAATCATCGGCGGAGCCATTTAAAGAGCCACACCAGCTCATTTTGTTCCCTCATCCATTACAAACCCTCGCGCCTCTGTAGTCTGTCTGCAAAGGCCACTGATTTTCCACGGCTGCTACAAAAACAAAAGCTACAGCATGTAGCACTTGATTATACAGTAGCTTACCTGTTAGCCTCAGCGCTAACAACGCACTCAGACTCACAATGCTTTCCTCAGTGATGGAAACTCTATCGTCAGAAACAGGCTGGAGTCGATTAGATTTGTCTTTCAGCATCTCGTTTTAATGTTCCCACACAAGGGCCGAGAGCGCACGATGGAGCGAATTGTTTCATTCCTCTCAGTTTCATAACCTTTTTATCAAGAGGATGAGCCCCCCCCCCCGAGATCTGGTTTTCAAGTCAACAAATGAATAAACACATATTTCCAATAAAAAGTTCTTTGATCGTTTCAGTATCAGTGATTAACGGTTGTAATCAGAGGCGTCCTGATGCAGTGACTCCATCCAGCCGGTTAAAACAGTGTCGTCTCTGTTTCCCTCTTCACCTCAGCGGAGCGCCAGATGGCTGTGATTTGCCACTTAGGGAAACAGTAAGTACGTTTTAAAAGTTGATGGGTAATCACAGGAGAGAGTCGCAGCGTCTGTGTGGTCGCCTTCTCTGTGACTGACACAATAACTGGTACCTGGTGGTCCATGTGATGCTCCGCTGAGGTGCAAAACCAACGGCCTGACACACGCACTCACAGGCCGGGGACGGGTTGTGATTGACGAATCAGTTTGAAAGCGTCATCCTGAGAGATATGGCCCCGTCCATCGGCCGCCTCACAGGACGACAAGCTTTACCAACGGTTAATACAAATACAAGAGGCCTGTTAATGAACATTATATCACCAGTGTGTGTCAGTTATGAAACCTCCTCACCTCCTCTCTCCTCTCCTTGCCTCCTTCAGTCCTACATGGAGGATCACCTGAAGAACAAGGACCGCCTGGAGAAGGAGTGGGAGGCGCTGTGTGCCTACCAGGCTGAACCCAACGCCTGCACCATCGGACTGAAGGACGGCAACGCCAAGAAGAACCGCTCCACTGCTGTGGTGGCATGTAAGCAATCAAACCTGTTTGATACCACTTTAAAGGGGCAATTAGAAAAAATAAAAGAAAAAATGAAAGAAAATCCCACGTTTGTGGACGACCTCACCAACGCAGAGCAGGTAGATGTAGAACAAAATAGGCCCAAGAATTGATCCCTGAGGGACACCGTACTGAATGTGAGCGTCGTCTGTCACACCCTCTGCTGCTGTGATCCACCTGCAGGTGTTTACAAAGTGCTGCCCTTCAACTTTTGAGATATAACTTTTAAGATATAACCCTGACCCTCATCTTTGGGTTTACTGGTTGAACTTATCAAATCCCTCTAAATCTTCCAGAATCCTCCTCACACCTTTAACACACTTCACCTGATGCCCTGCTCATATTGAATAGATGCAGTCCCTCCACCATGTCCTCCTCCTCTTCCTCCTCCTCCTCCTCTTGCACTGAAGCTTTAGTGATGCTCCTCACATGTTGGTGTTGAATTGAACATCCAGAGGTATCTGCCAGATGACCTCACATAACGTAATGATTTAATTAACCAACAGGAAATTGCTTCAACTCGTGAGTTGTATTTCAATGGCTGCACAAAGACGTAGCTTTACTTATCTATGAAACCTCGTGTGTTAACGAGACTCAAATGTGGCGTTCAGTGAACAGTGCTGTAAATCTGTGGTTTAATGCACCTTTAATGAGGTTCCTGGTGAGACTGTAGCTGTTGAGCTCAGCGTAAACTGTGCAGGAGCTTTTCCCGTGTTTAACCTGAGATCTACGTCCTCATTCGCTGTTATAAAGACATTTATAACACACGTAAAAGAAGAGGCAGCGTCGTTTGACTGTTCCACCTCCGGTCTCTCAAACACGACGGCGTTACTCCCACCACCCCTCGACAACACTCCCCGTTCTCTCTCTGAGCCCAGCCTCTATTATCAGAACGCAGGGGCAGATGCAGTGAGCAGAAGGGTTGTAAATTAGTTTTCTATTAAAGCTCTCCTGCACCGACCTCATCAATGATTAAAATTTCTAAGCTTCTGTGGAAATAGCCCATCTAAAAAGTGCTGTCCCATTCTCTCCACCGGGCCAGGGCTTAATGAAATCCAGGTTGTCAGCAGGGGAAAGCAGTTTGTCAGGAATAAATTGTGCTTCCTATTTGAAGCACCACTGGCTTCTCCAGAAAAGATTTTCAGAACTGTTTCGCCACTATTGCTGCAGGCCGGAGGGTGAGACGTATGAACCAGGCAAAGTTTTACTCCACAATACTTCAGAGGAGCAGCGGTGGTGCAGGACAGATCTCCTCCAGGCGTCAGATCAGAGAGGTTTAATCTGATTCCAAAATCCAACTTTACCAACAGCAGCGAACACAACAGCTGCACCAGACACAAAACACTTGATATCATATCCTGTCAATCTGTGTTAAAGTACAGTGTATGTGACCTCAGCCGGCGTTGAGAGGCATCCTGAGATAATGTGGAGTTTTCTTCACCTCCGCTGTCGTGAGCTTCTCCTGGTTTGGTTTCTTCAGTGTCTCCGTTCGACAACAAACAGACCAGAGTCAAACAACAAGAAAAAAACTGCTTCAGGTTAAAAATAGGTGATTCACCGACATGTGCTTGGCTTCTTTGTCTGATAAGTTAAGATCCACACGTATACAGTATATAGGTATATGTAACAGTGACCATCTGAATCTAATTGATTTATCAGAAACAACGTTGTGATCCTTCAGTGTGAGGATGAAAAAAAATGTGTATCTCATGGTACCTGCTATTAAGGCAACGAGAAAACAACAACAACAACAGGAACAGGTCGTCATGAGCAGCTTCAGACTCAGCTGCCGAGTATTTGAATTGTGACTCCTGCACCCCTCCCCCTCCTCCCCCTCCTCCCCTCCTCCTCCTCCTCCTCCTCCTAAATGTTCTGAATCCCTTCATGTTTGTGTTGCAGACGATCACTCCAGAATCACCTTGAAGGTGGAGAACAGCCAATCCAACTCTGACTACATCAATGCCAGCCCCATCGTAAGTACCTCCTCTGCATTCTGACTCTGTGCTTCACCACACCAGCCCCCCTAACACCCCCCCCACCCCCTACTGATCCCCACGGACCGTCACGGGAACAAAGGCAGCCTAGCGCTGTAACAATATAAATTTTGATGCAACGCTTGCTTAGCTTTGGCAGCAGCAGCAGCCCTGCGCCGGTGTGCATGTTCTGCACCATGAATATTAATGGTTGTTACACAGAAAACACCCCGGGTGAGTGTTCGCTGGGGGAGAGCCCGGGAAAGGACACGTGCACACGGCTCTTCACTCGCTTCTTCATCCGTAGGAGGAGAAGATCGGTGGGGTCCTGGGAAATGATTGTTTCTGACCTTGGGGTTGTGCTAATGTGACACTGGTTGTGTTTACTGTTACGATGCGCTCGACTTGCCGAAGCCCTTCTCTTTGGCTCGGTGCAGATTGAAGCAGCAAAACAGCCCAAAGGAAGGAGGGAAGGAAGGAGGAAAAGAAAGAAGGAAGGAAGGAAGGAAGGAGGAGGAAAGAACCATGTGAAGTCAGTGAGTGAGTGTGTCAATGTGGAAACCAGTGTTAGAACAGCAGGTTTACGTTTCCCTGGAGGCAGATACAGTGGTTTTCCATTAAAAGCAACAGAAACACTATGCATTTCAAATCTGGGCGTCACACCAAGAAGAGTGTGTGTGGGTGTGTGTGTGTGTGTGTGAGCGAGAGAAAGAGAGAGGAAATCAAAAGTATACAGGAACAAAAGAGCAACCTTGTCTAATGCCACAAACACACAAATACCAAAACAGCTGCAACACACACACATATTAAAACACGCACAAACACACACACACACAGATGACACAAAACATACAGTGCAAACACCCACGCAGACATGCACAAGCACACACTCCCCGCCTTCCCTCCCACACTCACACATATTAAAGAATGAATGTATGTGAATGTACGACACACACACACACACACTCACACACACTCACACACTGAGGTTATTTAAAGAGCCTCCTCTGCTGACATCTTGATTCCCCCTCACCTTCCTCACTGTCACTGTGGAGGAACTTGCTCTTCCTCTCGACAGGCTGCACGTTACAGAACTTTCCTCTGATGGTGATTTTGATTGAACCATAATGAAGATCAATGATGAGCTCAAAGCTGTTGCATAAAAAAACTGCACCATAACAAGCCAGGTGCGGGTCAGCAGGTGCTGATCTGACTCGTACAGGTTCATTAGACCTTGTCTGGCCTCTGTTTGAAGCGATTTAGCTTCAGGTGGGTTGGATTTCCTGGATTCTCTCCTTCAGCCCTGAGTCAGGTGCTGCCAGTGTCCCTGTGGGTGGGTGGCTGACAGTCTGGAGTGAGGTGGAGCAGAGCAAATATCACGTGACCGAGGCCTTGGAGGCAGTGCAGCTGTGTGTGAGGAAAAAAAAAAGAAATGAATCACAGGATGATTTATGTTAATCAGCCAGATGTTGTGTTTCAGTGCTAACTCAAGTACAGGAGACGTGGAGCTGTTGAATGATGGAGGTAGACCCCTCCAAAGTCACATTAGGTGTTACTCAGTTTTTAAACATCAAGTCCCTGCAGGAAAAATCATGATGACGTGATCATGTAATCCAACGCATCATCAGCCACAGTCATGTTTTAAAGACGCCGCACCTTCACCACATGTATGATGATCCCTGCATCATCGTGTGTGTGTGTGTGTGTGTGTGTGTGTGTGAGAGAGAGAATAAAAACACATAAGACAGTCCAAAAGATACAACAGATGAGAACAGGGCGTCACTTTTTTTCCAGTTCCCCAGGTTTTCCTCAGCTTCAGCTTCAACTCCTCACACTTTAGTAAAGAAAGGAAATAGATAACTGCTGCGTTTGAAGTTGGTGAAGCAAAGCTGGAGCTGCAGTGAAGTTATAGGTGAACCAACCCCCCCCCCCCCCACGAGGGTCGGTCCGTGTTGACCCCATCACCTTCTGACGTCAATGTAGGCAACACTGACTCACCTGCAGAGTCCTTCCTCTGAGGAGACGTCATGATACGGAGCTTGGCAAAGATTTCTTAAAACAAAGTCCAGTGTCCTTGTTGTTGATTTTAACTGAAATATTATGAAAAAAAAATAAAATTAAAAAAAAGTTTGAGTCATTGATCAAAAAAAAAAAAAACAGACCTTCACAGAGCTCGTCCTCCAAAGGATGAGGAGTCTTCGTCGTAGACCGCGAAGACTGGACTGAAGCGATCAGTGTGGTCTACAGGGCCATCTTTATAGTTGCCACCTAGCAACCAGGCTGTCGCCTAGCAACCTGGAAGACAGACACCTTTTTTTTTCTTTTAAACAATAATTTGAGCTTTTGATGAAAAATATATTTTTTTAAATCAGAGACTGATAGAAAGATTCACAGTTACAGCTGATTCATGTGGCTGCCAGCAAACGCTTTATCAGTGCCAGTCTGTCACACACACACACACACACACACACACTGTCACCTTCACCCCCACTGAGGTGTCAGACTGTAGTAACAGTTGGCTCCATCGTAAAACTTTATCACACACACACACACACACACACACACTGTCCCCATCTTTCCAACGAAAAGTCCCAAAAAAAAAAAAAACAGTGATAATTACACTTGTCACATCCTCCAAATTCTTGCTCCTCATTACGGAGGAGTGTGTGTGAGACAGATAAAGGCAGATCCACAGAAACATGGCGGCTGGCACTTTACAACCACATCTGGCTGCAGATGTTGGTGATGATGATGATGATGGAGCAGTGTGGAGCTGCTGGAGATCAGGGAGCATTGCAGAACATGAGATCATACTCTGGTGATCATACTCTGACGTCTCCGTGCCGTCTCCATGTCACCTTCTCCTGCAGGTGAAGTCCAGTAGACGTGTGTTCTCTTTGTTTGGCGTTCATAAAAGCCAACACACGACCATGAAAGACATTTCTGCTGGTGGAAAAGCCCCAGAAATCATCCTGTCTTCCCTCTGTAATTGCTTCCACTTAAATTGGTTCCTTCAATTATTACATTTAACGTACAATTTGCATGGTAATAGGCAGGGAGGGGGGGGGCGGCGCCCGCTTCCTCACGTTTTTTTTTTCCCCTCCTGTAATTTCCATTAAGTTGAGGACAAAGTCTAATCTTCTGAAACCTCCTCACCTCCTCCAGCTGTGAAGAGAAGCAGCGCAGATCACCGGATACGAAGGAGCTGATGGAGAGACGCCGTCACAAAAACTATTCTCCTCATCTCTGCTCAGTGGAAATCAATAACATTGATTTTGAGGAGAGTTAAAAACAGAGGAGGTCGTTCAGGAGGAGCTCAGACGTGTTGGACACTGTTCATCATGATGGATGTGGAGCATTACATCATCACTGTGAGGTCATTTCACGGCCTGTTGTTGGTTTGTTGCTGCTCTTTGAAGAAACCTTTCAAACTAAGACTAAAGAGTTCAGAAAAGTTTCACTTTTCGACACAACGCGCTGCATCTCAGTTTAAACTCACTCCGTCGTCGTGTCTTGTGTTGCGTTCACTGACGCGCTCCTGATGTTGATTATTTGTGAATCATGTAAAACAGGAAGTGACATCACCTCCCTCTCCTCCTCTTCTTCTCTGCTCCTCAGATGGATCACGATCCCAGGAACCCGGCCTACATCGCCACTCAAGGCCCTCTGCCCTCTACAGTGGCTGACTTCTGGCAGGTAAAACACACACACACACACACACACACACACAATAAAAATCAATACAATCTCCTCTCTTAAACAAGAGTTAGCCGATTTGTATTAGTGCAGCGACCCACACGGGAGGCCAGCCTGTTCTGTGGCTGTCGTTGTTAATCTCTCTTACACCATCCTGCTCACTTCCCCACTATTACACACACACACACACACACGCAGTTGACAATGAGACACATCGTTAATGCAGGAGACAGAAAACACTTTTCCCACTGTCACAAATATTAGATTGGATTTGAATCTGAGACCAAGAAATCGATGTGTTTTTCTTGCCCGTCGTATTGTACATATATACATGTGTGTGTGTGTGTGTGTCAAGGGGAGCAGTGTGGAAAGAAGGGGACTGTGTGTGTGTGTGTAGGAAGGAAAGGTCCCCTTGTTAAACAGCAGCTTTGTTGCTGGTGCAGAATGAAAAGAGGGACACGTCCTGCTCGTCCACCTGAGAGACGTCTCGTTCCAAATCTAAACGATTTGTCCTGAGTCGTCTTTTTTTTTAATTTCCTTGCACTGTTGAAGCACCAAACCACACACACACACACACACACACACACACACACACACACACACTTAGGACTCACTGATCAGCCTGTACCGTATTAAACCACAGTGCTTACAGCCGTTGGCCGCCCTCGCTGTGACAGTGTTGATGAGACATCTTTTCCTGTTTGTTTTATATATTCATGTTATTGTTGTTGGATGCTACTGGACAGCGCGCGAGTGGCATGGGCTGTTACCATGGTAACGTCGGTCTACGGCTCGGCCCTCATCGTGGATTCAGCTCAGATCCATGACGCGGCAGCTCCTCTGCACTCAGGGTTTAAAGCAGACCTCTGGCTGTGAGACTTAACCAGCATTACTGCGTCTTATCAGGCGCTTTAATCAGGAGCTGCCAAGGTTGTTACAGCACATACGTCACATTACACCACGCTGCAGGTGTCGTCGTGGATACTGAGGGCACGCGCTCCACACACGACCAGCTTCCTGCGAGTGAGGGTCGGATGTGAAAGACGTGTGTTGGCCACGTTACTTTTACTCGTTATTTTCTCCAAATAGTAACTGAGTTACTACGTTATAAAAGTAACTAATCACAGCGTGGCGCCGTGGTTTGAGATTTTCCCGCCCTGGGACACGTTCCATTGCAGATTCACTTAGGCCTGTATCAGCGTGGACGCGCTCTCCTGCGGTCGTCTCGATGAAAGCTGCTCCAGTGAGTCAAGTACAGTAACGACGCAGAGCAACGGCGTGTGTTATTACAGAGGAAACAGTAACTCTGTGACGACTCATTACTGGAAAAAGTAGCGCCATTTATTTATAACGCTGTTTTTCCCATGACTGCACTTTATCCACTTCACTACAGCAGCACTTCCTGTTTCCAAGTCACACGTCACTCAACTAACCAATCAGAGATGAGGTAAACCAGAGAGGTTGATTCAGGAGATGCACAACTCACACATCTGTAGATAATCGTGAACATAGATGTGTAATGAATAGACAAGTGTGGGATGGATGGATGTTCATGAGAAGGAGGCCGCCGGCTCCGGTGTAGCTCGGGTGCAGCTGGGGTGCAGCTGGGGTGCAGCGCCGGTGCAGCTCTCACCCAGTCAGCTGAAGCGAATTAACACCATTTCTCAAAAAAAGTGCACAGTCACATCTTTAGATGCATGAGACCAATCAGTGGAAGCAGCAGGAGGTGGTGGGGGGGGGGGCTGAGAGGAGCAGTAATTCAACACCCGCCTGCAATTAACGACGGTTAAATCTTCGTCAAGGTGCGGCGGCTCTCCTGGCTGAGCGGCAGGTGCGGCCATCTTGATTATCTAACACGATGATGTGGGAGCGCTTTTGTTTTATAGCTTCCATTAACGTCCGACTGTTACCACCGATCACTGCCCCCCCACCCCCCACCCCACCCCACCCTCTTGGCTGTGAGAATATGACTGCCAGCAGGAAAAATACGAGCACACGCCTGGGGGGGGGGGCAGACCTGAAGGCTGTTACTCTTTACACCACCACGCTGTAGATGACTCGCTTGTTGTTTCTGTAGCAAATTATGAAACACAGCAAACATGTCCTCGAGTGATTGGTTTTCAAACTTACATTTCATTTTGCCCCCCCCCCCCCCCCCATCCCCCCATCTCTCCCAAAATGCCAGATAGCACAAAATTTATAAAACCAATTATGGACCAGTATCCAAGTGAGTGGGTGAGTTAGTTAGGACACGTTGGCAGCTCATGGGACGTGTCGACAGCTTCGTCTGAGATCAGTTCCAACCTGAGTTTTAATCAAACTTTGGAACTTTTTTAAGAACATGAAGCGGTCACGTGGTCACATGGTCACATGGTCACATGGTCACGTGGTCACGTGGTCATGTGCACATGCATGTCGGGCCTTGTATGAAGGTCTAAATGTGCACTGTCAGTGTCATTAACAGCAGCCTGTGGAAGCTGACATATAACACACTCCTGCTCTCATTAGAGAAGCCGTTCACACTCCCGTCTGCACAAAGCTGCGTCACCCTGAATCCAAAAGTGGGAGACCTTCAGAGTGAGAGTGAGTCAGCCGCCACCACCGCCGCCGCCGCTCGAGGCGCCGAGCCAGAGACGAGATGAGTCGAGTCTCTCTGGGCTGAGCGTGTGTTTTGTTTTGCAGATGGTCTGGGAGAACGGCTGCGTGGTCATCGTCATGCTGACGCCTCTGGTGGAGAGCGGAGTGAAGCAGTGTTACCACTACTGGCCCGACGAGGGGTCCAACCTGTACCACATCTACGAGGTAGAAACACTGTCTCTAACTGTGAGGAACAACGCATGTATTACCTGGACTTCATCAGTCTGAAGGAGTCAGAGTACAAACGTATTGATCCTCAGTCACAACCAGCACATTCTGACCTTCCTTTAGTTTCACTTGACTGAGGACGTGTGTTGGTCTGGAGTTGATTCCTTGACTAAACCTCACTCTGCATGTGTGACCTGCAGGTCAACCTGGTGTCCGAACACATCTGGTGCGACGACTTCCTGGTTCGGAGCTTCTACCTGAAGAACATGCAGACCAACGAGACGCGGACCGTCACTCAGTTCCACTTCCTGACCTGGCTCAACCAGAACGTCCCGGAGACCAGCCGGACGCTCCTCGACTTCCGCAGGTAGGGAGCTTCACCCAGAAACTCTGAGACAAAGCTGTGTGTTTCCTCTGTTTTAAAGCGGAGGTTGTGTTAATGTTGCGGTCAGCGTCTGACTGCGGCTGTGAGTCCACTGTCGGCCTGAGGAGCAACCAAACAATGACGTGATCCCTCACTGGCTTCCCGTAAGCGCTGGCGATTCAACCACATGTGGGTGAACGTGCATGAGCAGGAAGATGTTGGTGCACGGTTCCACCGAGTCGTCGCCACCATAGTTCTTAAAGAACTTCTTCTTCAGTATTTTTATTTGAGGAGTTTTAGTGGTTTTATTTGAAGAACAAAACGTGTGTTTAATGTAGATAGTGACGGTCTTTAGAAACTTTCTTTAAAGAGGTCTGTAGAGGGAAACACACTTTGGTCCGAAGCAGAGCTGAGGAGCTCCGCTCTCTGTGATGAGTTGAAGGGAAGTCTCTCAGAAGGGCTGGTTATCTGTACCTTTGTCTTTTCTCTGGGTGAACAAAGCCAACGCACCTTTGTAAAAAAAAAACAAAAAACAAAGGAGAAGAAGACGACGCCCCGTAGATCCACACGAGGAGACGATCAAGTTTTGTGTAACTGCATCTGTGTGTTGATCAGCTGGTTACTTTGGATCCCACTGAGCTGCATCACTTTAAGTGAACTTCTCTGTCTCACACAGAAAACAGGTCCTCGAATGCATCACAGTCATGGAGGCGTTTAATGCTGCTGTTGATGCACGTGTGGTTTTATTCACAAAAAGAAGTTGAAGGACGTTGAAGTTGAAGGTTTTTTTGTTTCAGGGCTTTGTGCAGCTTTTGTGACTCACTCGCAGGATGATGAAGTTCAGACCTCTCACTTCTTACACTCCAGGAGTTTGGACTCGTGACCCTGAGACACAGAGAGAGAGAGAGAGAATAAATATATATCTGTATATCCTCGAACATCCCGGGCATTTTCCAGTCGATAACAGTGTAATTGAGGATTCATTGAGGGAACTCTGCCGGAGCGATCCTTTATCTCTGGCGCCTTTATAGTCGCTCCCCCCTCCTCCCCCTCCTCCCCCTCTCTGACCTCTTTTAAAACTGATATACTGTAGTGCCTATTAGGTGGGAGCGGCCCCGGCCCTGTTTTTGTTTTATTTCTCTGATTCACTGTGGGTTTTCTCGAGCTGTGTGTGTGTGTGTGTGTGTGTGTGTGTGTGTTTGTTTAACACATATATATATTGGTCACGTCGTTGCTGCACATCAATTAGGTGAGTTATCAGGAGAGAGAGAGCGTTTGTGGTCCCGGCCGTCTGGTGGGCGTCGCCACCCACCATCAGGTTAGGAAATATTGCCTTTACTCACACGGCGCCGGGGTCAAGAAAACGCACAGGGAGAGATTTTTCACTTTTATTAAGTTTTCGAGACAAACAACCCTGCCCCCGCCCCCCGCCCCTTTCTTTCTTTCTTTTTTTTTGGTGCCTTGGTTCCTTCTTTTCCACCTCGATGGTTTCTGGATGGCGGCGGCTGAAATATCTCTCCTTCCTCTGTGTGCTCGTGCCGGCATGTGTCTTTTTTTTGGTCTGTTTTTAACCTCACTCACAACCGACTGAGCCGACACATCATTACAAACCCCCCCTGCCCCTGCCCCTGCCCCTGCCCCCCCCCCCTCTGTTTTACCAGCTAACTAGCGGTTGCCAGTGTCATTTTTGTGATGTTGCAGCTAGTAATATAAGCCCAGTTGCATAGTCACAAAAGTGATCATTGGAGACTGTGACTCTGCAACCAAGGGGCCTCACGGACCCCCCCTCCTTTCCTCCCCCTCCTCCCCCTTTTCTCCCCACCCCCCCCTCTTTTTGCCCGCCTTCCTTCCTTCCCCTCTCTCCTCTTTCTCTCTCCTCGCTGTGCCCGATGACCTGAGGTGACCTCTCGCCCCTTTTTTTGCTTGCTCATGGTTCGCTTGACTGCCCCCGATCTCCTTCCACCTCCTCCCCCTCTCTTTCTTTGCCATGCCTCCTCCCTTCCTCTCTTGGTGGCTTTTGTCTCTCTTTATCTGTTGCCTCCTCTTCCTGATGCTCCTCTGTCTCTTTCTCTGTCTCACTTGATGATTTCTGGCTCGTGGTCTGAGAACACATCCACCCCCCCACCCCACCCCCCCGCCCTCATTTTTAACTCCTGCGTCCACACTGAGCTGTGGTGCAGTGGTTTAATGTGGAGCAGGAAGCAACAATCTGTGACCTCCGACCTTCTCTGCTGATCATTAATTTGAATTATCAGTATGAGCCGCCACATTAAACAGCTGTTGTTCCTGTTTTACATGAGTTCCTGATTATGACATGCTGATGCTGTCAGCGCTCTACGGTGGCCCTGAGGGCTCAATACACTGCAGCTGTTTTCTGTATTTCTTCTGCATTTGTGTTGTTTTCTTAGGTCACGGTGTGTTGACCTCTCAGGGCCACCGTAGTGCAGGAATAAACTGCACACACACACACACACACCTGTACCTTTTGATATGCGAAACACCTGCATCTGTTGTTTTCTCTGGCGCCATGCTGCCGATCCACGATGCCTTCACTGACCTGGATATTCTTACACGTTACACTGTAAACTCCTGCTACACACAACGGTGCTGCTCATGATGAAGACTTCCTGTACGGCTGACTGACAGATACATTCTCCAGTCTCTTCACATGTTCCAGCATGAGTTGTATATATTGGTGATTGGTCCCAATACATTGATCACATGCTGCGTGTGTGTGTGTGCGTGTGTGTGTGACTGAACTGAAAACACACATAAATCTGTCTCTCTCCATCAGTTTATCTTTCCCTCCCCACCTCTCCACCTCCCTCTCTCTCAGTCAAGCTTGAACCTCTCTTATGGGGCGTTTCCTTTGAATCCTACTCCCCCCCCCCGCCCCCTGTTGGTGATCCTCTGCCGGCTGTTTCCATGGTAACATCAGTTTTGATTGTCTGCAGTGAGCTCTGACTTTTTTGTTTTGGTTTTGGGGCGGTGGAGCAGGAAAAACGTGTCAGACAGGAAACACCGATCGAACCCTGTGGTTCTGTTCCTGAGGTTCATTTAACACCCGAACACATCATCATCATCATCAACATCATCATCATCATCAGCAGCAGCAGCAGCAGCAGCTCGGGGCTGATGATGATCTTTCTCTGTTTCGTGTGTGTTTCGTATCAGAAGTTGAGGGATCATGAACACACGGCTCCATGATCCTCCTGCATTTATAAAAGGTTTAAATCTGTCACCGGACCTGATCCAGAGCTCAGAGCCTCCTGACCGCACGGGTCAACGGGATATCACTGAGTCGTCTTGTAAACAAGAGCGATGGCCGAAACCCAAATCCACTTTTGCAGAATTGAAACACTGAGTTTGTGCAGAAAGTTTTGAAATGTGCAGAAGCTGCTGACGATGACGATGACGATGACGATGACAATGACGACGATGATGATGATGATGATCGAGGTTTCCAGATCACGAAGGTCACCAGATTCACTCTAAATATAAATGACCTGAGAAACTTTAAGAACAAAGAAGCTTCAGCTCTGCAGCTCTGGAGGCTTCTCTCCTTGACTGAGTGATGCATTATGGATCTCTCTCTCACACACACACACACACATATATATACATACACACACACACACACACACAGCATGTTTTTACATAATATGCTCCTGCTGAATATTGTTATTCCGAGTCATCACCATGAAACAGAAACACTCCAGCTGGGCCCAGCCTCGCCGTCTCCCTGTGTGTTTGTATAGAGCCACCGGCTGCTCTGCATTTTGATGAATAAGAGGTGAAGTTTCCACCACTGTATTTTGGCGAGATGTGGTTTTCAACACACGGTTGGACGCTTTTCTTTTACATGCACGTATGTGAAGCAGCACAAAAATATTCTGTGGGAGGAAAAGTTTCAGAGGAAAGAGGAGCAGAGAGAGGAAGTGATCGTCTTTTCTTTCTTTCAGGGCAGTGATGGAGGAACAGTGTTTCCACCAGTGACGGCTGTGTGTAGTTGCTGAAGGTGTTACGTGGGTGGAAGTGACATTTTAATAAATAATTGTGAGCGGCTGAGAAATCTGCTGGGCGTTTTTTTTTTTTTTTTTTTTTTTTAGGAAGTGGGTGTTGAATCTAAACGTTCCCATTATTTCAGTTTCTGCAGAGAAGCAGCGCTCGAGTCTGAGCAGCTTCAACACGTTGTCTGTTGAATCTTGTTTCACACACACTGATTAATCTAAATCAGGTTGTTTTTTACTGACAAATATCATCTGTAATTTTGCTGTAAACTCGATGGTAAGTTGCACGGGGGGCAGATTTTGGGCTCGTGCCACATCCGAACACGAGAGTGTGACGATCTCAGAGTCACTGTCCTTTCATTTTGTCTGTTTGTTTCTCCTGATGGTAATAAAGTTAATGGACAGAGCTGTGTGTTGTTGTTGAACCTCTGTCATGTGACGTTCACACTCATTTGTTCTCTCTGTTCTGTTTTTTTTACAGGAAAGTTAACAAGTGTTACCGGGGACGCTCGTGTCCTATCATAGTCCACTGCAGGCAAGTACAACAACAGACAACAACAGACAACAGCAGACAACAGCAGACAACAGCAGACAACAGCAGACAACAACAGACAACAACAGACAACAGCAGACAACAACAGACAACAACAGACAACAGCAGACAACAACAGACAACAACAGACAACAGCAGACAACAGCAGACAACAACAGACAACAGCAGACAACAGCAGACAACAACAGACAACAGCAGACAACAACAGACAACAACAAACAACAGCAGACAACAACAGACAACACTCAGTTTCATTTCCATGGTGTTTTGTGATGCAAACAACACGAACAGACAGACGGACTCGGTCCAGTTTCACAGGTCTGGTCTCCAGTCGTCGTGACGATGGGGACGACAAACATTTTAAAATGAGAAATTAGTCAACGAGCTGTGATTTAATTTGACAAACTGTCCGCAGAGGAAGGGAACTTTTAATTGGAGGCTCGACAAAGTTTCACAGTGTGACAGTCAGAGCCAGTGGGTGAGAGAGGGGGAGAGAGAGGGAGAGAGGGAGGCAGTGATGCAGCTGTTGCATTTGCATATGTGTGTGTGTGTGTGTGTGTATATGTGTGCAATAACATCTGCACACCCCCACTACCTGAGGAAATAACTCAGACCAGTGAGACGTAATTAAATCTGTATTTAACAGAAAAATCTGCCACAGTTTTTTTTTTTGTGCAGAAACATCCGGCTGTGATTGGATTAGAGAGAGAGAGAGAGAGAGAGGGAGAGGGAGAGAGAGAGAGAGAGAGAGAGAGAGAGAGAGAGAAAAAAAACGCTCCATGACAGATTGCTGTTGTGTCTGTCTGCTCACTCCTCCACTCAGTGATCTATTATTTAATATGGTGTAATGGTTCTTCCAGGACGATGGACCTACATTTCTCAGATAAATTACCAGTGAGCAGCAGCAGCAGCAGGAGAAGTAGAAACAGCAGCAGCAGCAGCACAGTAGAAACAGCAGCAGCACAGTAGAAACAGCAGCGGCAGCAGCAGTAGAAGCAGTAGAAACAGTAGAAGCAGCAAAACTCAAAAGCAGTCTTTTACTTGTAAAGAACCAGGTTCAAACAGGAAGTAGTCAAAGGCTTAAATCCACTCTAATGAACTCCTGTGTTAAAACGGGTCACTTTTGCTTCACTGACACCTGATGCAGAGTTTATGGCGTTTATTTTGAAAAGTCATCGCAGTCTGGACCAACAGAGACCAAGACCCTGCAGCGCCCAGGCTCACTGTGATAGGATCATAAAACACAAGTGTGAGTGAGCCGGGTGTGTGTGTGAGCCGGGTGCGTGTGTGAGCCGGGTGCGTGTGTGAGCTGGGTGTGTTCGCTGACGGCTGCTGTCCAGAGGCCGTTATCGGTTTAACAACAGCAGTTTAGTGAAGAACAAACTAAAACCAGGAGAAAGGAACAGAGGCTGAGCTGGAACTGAACATGAGTGATGTATAAAAACTAATCAGGGCGGGTCAGACCACGACAGGAGGGGGAGGACGTGAAACGACAGAGAGAGAGACAGAGAGTGTGTTGGTCCTTCAAAATAAAAGACTGAATGAGTGACATGAAGGAAACGAGGAGCAGAGCAGAGTGTGATCTCGTCCTCCTCTTCCTCTGTCTCTCATTTTGAACAGAGTGAGAGGAGGCAGCAGACATCTTGACATGTTTACTCACAGCCCTCAGGCTTCTGCTGCCTCACACACACACACACACACACACACACACACTGATATAAAGTAAAGGCTCATGTGCAGATGTGATGAAGGGAACACACACAGGTTTGGATGTATATTGATAATGTTGTGACATCATGATTAAATTATGAAATGAAAAGTATTTAATCAGATCTCTCTCTCTCTCTCTCTCTCTCTCTCTCTCCTCCCGCCCTCCATTCTGTCTCTTTGTCTCTCGCCCACCTGTGCAGTGACGGAGCTGGAAGGTCTGGGACCTACATCCTGATCGACATGGTCCTCAACAAGATGGCCAAAGGTGGGTGTCTCTCTTTTTTTTTTTTAAATTTCACGCTCTGTGTGTGTGTGTGTGTGTGTGTGTGTGTGTGTGTGGAGGAGAGCTGTTTCCATGGCAACCATACCCATGCCATCAGTGAAACGTAAAGCTCATAAATACTGATGTTTATAAGTGGACAATTAAAGTGATGAGTTCAAGGTCCAGATGAGATTTTTTTTTCCCATTAACACAAAATAAACTCAGTCACAGACTTTTTTTTTTTTTTTTTTACTTAATTACCTCCAAATTAACGAGTGTTTCCTTCATATCGGACGATGCACAGATCTGACGCACCAGTGAATTTAAACTCAGTAGAATCTAAAGAGACGTGGACGAGGAGGTGTGACTCGGCGTCGGGAATCAGAGGCAGGCGTCCGTGTGAACGCTTTGTTTCAAGTGACATCAGGACTCAGAGTCTGGGCCCCTGAAGCTCATTGTGAGTGTGTGATAATTACTGTCATTAGTCTGCAGTAATTATGGAGGGGACCGAACGTTTCATGGGGCCTTGGCAGTTTGTGACACGACGTCAGATGAAGTGCCACTTCCTGTCGTTCTGTCTGATTATATTTCCTTATATGGACGTATACAAGGAAGTAGAGTGAGTGGAGGGGGGGGGGCACAACAGACTCTCAGTTCAGTTTATTTGATAACATCAGGTTTAAACTTTTGTGATGTCTCGCCACCACACAGGACTAGACTGTGCCTTCAAATTAAAAGCCCCCCCCCACCGCCTCCATTGAACCTGGCGATCTGATCTGTGCTTGGTTTTAACTTGAAGACTGATACTTTCTGCTTCCTGTACGGCCATGTTGTCTCAGTTTCAGTATCTGTTCGATGTGGTGTCAGTGAGACAGATGTGGGCAGATGTGAAGCCTCGTAGCTCTTTAGTTTATCTTTTATCTTCTTCACTCAGTGTCGTCGCTCTTTTCAGTCACTTCAGTGCGGTGACAGTCACGACCTCTCTCTCCACCTCAGTGCACTCACATGAACCTGACCGGATCATTTTCATCTTTCCATAAACGTCACCGTAATACTGTCAGTGTAAATGTTTTAGTTGCAGTAATAGTTCAGTAGAAACCTGACACACACCGTCAGCTCCTCCTGCTCTGTCACAGAATATCAGACCGCAGCCTGGTGAAGTCGAAATGTTCCAAAAGTCTGGATCTGTGCTGAAATAAAGATAGAAACTGACGTCCCAACACAGCAGTCCACACAGATTTCATGTGTGTGTGTGTGTGTGTGTGTGCGTGCATATCTTTTTGTTTCTTTGTAAGTGTGTGTGTGTGTGTGTGTGTGTGAAGTGTCCCATGGTGGTGGTGCTGCTGTAGCAGAACGAGCTCCTGGGTCTTTAATTCCAGATCAAAGGGTCAGTCGGGCATCGGGGGCCTTTTCCCAGGCTGTCACACTGTGCTCAGGGGCCCGGGGGCCTCTCCTCAGCACCCAGGGGCCTGGGAGGAAAAAAAAAAAGAAGAAGAAGAAGAAGGGAGGGGGGGGGGGTACAAGGCGGGGCTGAGCTGAGTCTCAAATAATATACTTTGGAGCAGAAAAATCTCTCCATGTTGTTTCATTTCATCTTCTCCAGTGAGCCTCTAATCTTCATGCAGCTCGTTTCGAAAAGACGAATCCGTTTGTAGAAACAGAGAAAATGAAAAAACGTGTGAGTCAGAAACAGAAGTGAGACTCAGACTCAGCAGGAGGCGACCGAACAGAGACGTAACCCGCTCCACACAAACACCCGGGCTGTCATCCACAGACAAGAACGAGGCAGACGTTTCAGAGACACACTGGTCCACAGCAGAGACACACTGGTCCACACTGGTCCACAGCAGAGACACACTGGTCCACAGCAGAAACACACTGGTCCACAGCAGAAACACACTGGTCACAGCAGAAACACACTGGTCACAGCAGAGTCATCAGTGATCAGCTCCACACTTTAATTATCTCAGAGTAAGAATTAAGTGTTTGTCAGAACCAGGGAAACAATAGTGATAATAAACTTTATTAATACAGCACCTTTCTTAACAAAGTCACCAGGAGCATTTTCAGATAAGAAAGAAAAGAAAAACAAGAGAAAAGCAAAGTAAAATCCTGTGACTTTATTTAAAATGATTCAAGTTTCAGAATAAAAGCTCAGCAGAGGACAAAATAAAATGTGCTGGGATCAATAACTTGACTTTTCTTTAACACCATGATTTTCTTCCTAATTCATCAAATCTTCATCAAAATTTATCATAAAGTTGAAATTATAACACACACGTGCTACAGGTGTTTTACTTGAACTTTATTTTGAAACTTTGCTTCAGATCTACCTGAGAAGACCATTCACAGCAACACAGTCATGACAGTTCTTTCTCCTCACATGTTTTGATGTCAGGTGTTTCCACATCAAGAGTCTTGTTTAAGTCTCTTGCTGTGACCTCAGTGACCTCTGTGACCTCAGTGACCTTCACAGCTTCATAGAAATGAAACTGAATCATCAGACGTGTATAATACATCAGCTCTGCCCTCAACACGAACGTCGCTGCGTCTCACGTCACAGGTGAACCGATACATCTCAGCTCTCACTCCTCCATCACCCCTTTTTTTTTTTTTTGGGGGGGGGGGGGTAATTTTTTTGTCTGTCCTGAGAAGCTGGAGGCCCCCAGGTTTTGCAGGCTTCCTCCATCGTGATCAAAGACCTCCTCCTCCCCCTCCTCCCCCTCCTCCCCACTCTTTCTCTTCTCAGGAGTGGGCTGTAGATTCATGTGAGAGTGATGGTGGTGTTGCAGGGTTGAGGAGGTATTGCTGCTCTGGTTCTCACGTTTTCTTGTCGTTTTTTCTTTTCCAAAAGACCCCCCCCCCCTCCCAATTTCCCTCCTCTCTCCCATGTCACCCCCACCTCTCTCACCACCACCACCCATCTCTTCATCTTAAGATCTGAATGAAACCCATCGAGTGCCGGAGCTTTTCACCGTCTCCCTGTGCCACCACCCCTCTGCCAGCTGGTGAGCTCGGCCCTCAGCTTCAGCTTTCATGGCTCTTTCACAGGCTCCTCAAGAGCCTTGCCTTTCTTTTTTTCATCTCCCTCTCTCCTCCTCCTCTTGCAGCCCCTTCCCCCACACCCCCCACCACCACCACCACCTCCACCCTCCTCACTCCTCAGTCCTACTCCTGACCTCCACCCTGAAGCGAGGAGGGAAGCTCAAAAAGAGGCAGTGGGTTTTTTTCTACCGTCTCCTTTAAGAGAGACTTTCGCTTTTTTTTTTTTTTTTCCTAATGTCGTCCATTTTGAGGTTTATCAGAACCTGCACAATAGCCCTCGGCTTGTTAAGTCCCCCCCCCCAACCCTCCCACCCTTTAAAAAAAAAACAAACTAAAGCAGTGAGTGTGTTGCAGCCTTTCTGACGAGACGGGAGCTTATTGTGTTGTGAAAAGAAAAAGAAAGAAAAAAAGCTCACAAAACCTGTGAAACAGAAAGAGACGACGGTGAATGAGCCGTTCACTTCCCTCCGTCGAGCCGGAGACAAGCAGCAGCAGCAGCAGCGTCATTATGTGTCACTACAAGAAGAGAGTAAAGAGGATTCTTGCGCTTTTTGTTTCCTCAGACTTTTGGTAGAAGAAGAGAGAGGAGGAGGAGGAGGAGGAGGAGGAGAAAAACATTAGAGACACAATAAATAAATGTTTTTTCTTCCTCTTCTTCTTTGTGAGTTTAATTGTTGCTCCTGCGTCGTTTCTCTGTTTCCTTCAGACGTCGTCCTCTTCTTCCCGCTCGACTTCTTGGTTTTTGTTTTTTTTTTATAAGCCTGTGTTTTCAAATCATCTCTTGCTCCTGTCTGTCCGAGGAGCTGCAGCTGTTAGCGCTGCTCTTATGACACTGAGGTGAAGTGACATCAGGTCTGAAGCGACAGTGCAGGTGCTCAGTGTGACGCCCACAGTTACAGAGGAGCCATGTGAGATCTTTACAGCTTCAGACTAACTGTGGTGGAGAATGGAGGCTCTCTGTCTTCTACCTACTGTGTCTTGTCCCCCAAAAAAACCAACCTTTAAACCCCCGTGTCCCAGATCTGGTCTCCCCGGTAACATGGACTGCTTTACGGCGCTACGACACCAACACACCTGGTAATCTGTGATCTCTTGTTAACGTCTCCCACCTCATTGCTCCATGGATTTTCCTCTTGCCGGCTTCACTGAAAACTAATGCACATGGCCGGGGGAGGAGGGAGGAGGGTTGGCTGTGAGGTTTTGCCACAGTGAAGATATGCACTTTGGACTGTAGGGGGCGCTCTGTAGAGAAACGAATGGGAGCGAAACGGTGAAAAGGCGACTGGACTTGCAACAGTCAACAAAAAAGCACTTGTTTTTTAATGCACTGTAAATGCATTGAGAACATGAAACCCTAGACCTTCATCATCATCATCATCATCATCATCATCATCACCGGACTCCTGGAGAAACGCTTATTGCATCAGCTCCTCTCTGCACTTTAGTTGCCATGGTTTCAAAACCAAAATGGAGGCCGTATCGACAGCAGTAGCCGATACCAAAACGTTCGTTGCCATCGTGACCAACAGGTTTTTCTCTGATACTTCCTCAACTTCTAACCCTACGATCTCTGTCGCCGTGGTTACGACGATAACAGTGTGCTTTCGTTAGTGTAGCATCATGGGTGATAGAAACAAGATGAGCTGTGTCTGTCGCTTTCCTGTCATAATCACGCACGCAGTGGTGACGGTGCAACATTAATATTCAGAGGCAGAGTTTGTGTTTGTGTCTCTATGTCGAGTTAACGTCCAGTCAGAGGTCAAAGGTCAGGTGTCAGGTTTGGTTAAAGCCTTAGAGATAAGTGTGATCAAACTGGAATGATCTGACTGTGATGTGTCTCCGTGTGTAGTAATCTCAGCAGAGGTCGTTCAGCCGACTGCCGGCAGCCTCTCCACTGTCAGCTGTGGGGCACGGTGCCAGTCTGGCACACTGACTGGGACCACGCCAACACACACACACACACACACACACACACACAGGCGTGTCAGCTTTTGGCAGAGGCTGATAGAGCCGCGAGGGGCGACGTCCGTGAGCTCAAAAGCTACAGGACGGGCGTCAAAGAGCGACAAGGGGCTTTGAGATCAGCTCGGTTTCTTTTTTAGAGAAACACGGCTCTGTGATTTCCTCCTCAACTGTGTCTCTTCTCTTTTTTTCATCCTGACAACAAAACACCACCAACGAGCTGTTTGTGGAGTGTGTGTGTGTGTGTGTGTGTGTGTACTTGTTTATTTGAGCAAAGCGGATGGATGTAATCGCCTTTAGCTTTTCTAAAGGGAGTGGGTATAAAACAGCAGATTGACAGATGTTAGCTGGATTAACTCTGTGGCTCTTTGAACACTGTCCAGCAACATGTTAAATGTGTGTGTTCTTAAATGTGTGTGTGTGTGTGTGATAGGTGCCAAGGAGATTGATATCGCAGCGACTCTGGAGCACCTGCGGGACCAGAGGCCAGGAATGGTCCAGACCAAGGTAACACACACACAGTAACACACACACACACACACACACCTGAGTCTGTTCGTATTTTAACAATATAAAAGAAATTTATCAATGATCAATGACACGTCACATCAGTGGTGATGTCATCGGCTTCATGAGGGAGCTTGTGGTACAGAAACCTATTCGGAGCGATTTCTGTCCACAAAGTCACCGATGTCGCTCCGTCCTTCGATCTGATGTTCAGTCGCCGGGATCAAACCTGCGACCGTCACATCCAGCTACAGTCTCTCTAACAATCAATCACACCTCCATTAAAACTGTATTTTATCTCAAAGTCTGGGGCTTAGCTGCTGTTCTCCGTGCCCCCCCCCCTCCTGGTCTGAGACAGGACGGATCAATTGATTCCTGCAATAGGAATTTAGCAGGGATCAGAGTGGGGCCGGCCTGAACGCAGAGGAATATGTAAAGACCTGAGGAGTTATAAGTTACGTGGAGTTTCTCTTCCTTCATTATTTCTAAAATACACTTGTAATGATTGGAGCAGTTTCAGTGTCTGTCAGCAGGTGACGTCTGGAAGCTGCAGCCACCTGCTGCTGCTCAGGGAGAAGCCTAGATGTGTATAAAACATTGTCTGTATCGATCCAGGCTTTATTAAACCATGTATCCTACGCAGAGAGCGGCTGTCACACACACACACACACACACACACACATGCATTGACCCCCCCCCCCACCCCACCCCCGCGCTCCTCCAGAGTCGCAGCCTCAGCACTGAGGACGATGAAGAGAGACGACCACTAATCTTCCACTTTGTGTAAACTTGAGTGTTCAGCGCATGTAGGTCACATGACCTCTAGACTTTTCAAAGTAAAAGCTTTTCAAAGGGCACTTCAGCACAAGTGTCGTGATGCGTTGTCATCTTTAAATCAAAACGTGGATTTAATAGTTTTAGGTTTGTTCGATATCTACACTTCCACACCTGGCTGCCTCTGACGGACAGGTGAGTCTGTCCAAACACCTGAACACCTGTCTCTTTATCGTGGCTCGGACTCAAGGCCCTTTGTTTCCAGAGGAACCTGCAGCCGCAGTGTGATTATACACACATGATATGTGTCCAGCCCTCACACATCAGCGCCCCCGCACACACAGACAAACTCTTCCCTGTTTAAAACATAAGGTCGGCCTGAGCAGGACTTTGTTCAGAAGCCAGAATCCGACACTCAGAACTCCAGGATGTTTTTTCCTGCTCGAGCTTCAGGTTCATCATTTTGCCGAAGGCCTCGTTGGCAGCTCACGTGTGTTTCAGTCCTTTTCATTCCCTCTCTCTCTCTCTCTCTCTCTCTCTCTTCTCTTGTCTCTCCTGTCTTTGTCTGGCTCCAGGATCAGTTTGAGTTTGCGTTGACGGCCGTTGCGGAGGAGGTGAACGCCATCCTGAAAGCTCTTCCACAGTAGGGAGGAGCGCCTCCTTCTGACGAACGTCCTCCACTTCTCTTCTCCTTCCTCCTGTCCTAACAGGAGGATGGTCCCTGTCTCTGCATCCTTTTGTTTCTTTTCCTCCCACCCTCTGTCTCTCCTCGTCCCTGCTGTCGTACTCTCTGTTTTAACTAATCACTCTACATCCTTCTCCCTCCTCTTCGTTCCATACCTCCTCCTCCTCCTCCTCCTCCACCTTAGTAAACGTTGTGCCAGGACCCTGCTGTCTCCTCCCTGTACATAGATAGACCTTCCTTCTATTGTAATGATCCATGCAGCCCGTTTTTTCCCGAAGTGGCATTTCACTGCATTTAAACACGTTTTGATAGATTGATGAAAGTGTTTCTCTGTATATTTATTAGAGTTTGTGTTTCGCAGTGACGCGTCAGTTTGGTTTCATCCAGATGAAATAAATCTGTTTCCATCAGTCTGTGTTTTTTCCACCAGACTGACGCCGTCGCTGCTGCTGCCTGGTCTCTCCGCTCTGAGTTGAGTGTATGATGTCTGTGTCACTACTGGATCTGTGTCGGGACTTTTAGTGCCATGCTCTTTTTTCACGTCCCCATGCATCATGCTGCAGTGTTTCACAGTGTAGCTCCAAAGCGCCCAGTGTTGGTCAGTGAGGTCGATCTGAGACAGATCGTTTTATTTGTCCTAAAGGTTAGTGGCCGGAGAAACTCCTGCTCGCTGGTTAAATAACTTCCTCTTTCTTTCTTTTGTAACGTTGATCATCCCAGTAGAAGCAATATTGTGTTTCTTCAACATGAATCGTTATCTCTCGTGGACAACCAATACGGTGGCTTGTCTGTGAAGTAACACTAAATGTCTGCCTTAATGGAAAAAAAACAAGACAAAAAACACAATAGCCGGACCGGTAAACGTGTGTGTAGCCACCTGGAGACGAGGCTGGTGTTGTAACACTTCATTTAAAAAAAAAAAAGGCCTCAGTCCAGCGGATTAACCTGTGGATTAAAAGTTTGCTGTGCTGGTACTTAAAGAAAATCCCTGTGATAAACTCTGAGGAACACGGAGGCTTTAATAACCCAGGAGCACAGGAAGTCCGTCTCCGTCCAAAAGTTTATGACACTCTGACAGCAGAGGTGTTTGTCCCCTTATCTCAGTGTGAAACCTGCTGTGCACTGGAATGAGGCCATTTATAAAATGAAGTGTCTCTCAGTGATGGGGGGGGGGGGGGGGGGGGCTGGTTTAGCTTCTGAATAGCATCTGGTCTATGTAGCATTAATGGGGTGATTGGTTCACGTACAGTAGCTCAACCTGCGCTGCATTGCAAGCTAGTTTCCAGTGACACTCGGCTGGTTTTCCCAAAGGCGTCTTCAACATTAAAGCACCATCTGCTGCACGTTATTTACTGCACAGAGTCATTTTACACATATAAGAACATGGATTTGTTTTAAAGGCCTCATATTCACACTTTTACCATTCGAAGTGTTGATTCATAAGAACAAATATCTGTGATTTTAAGAGCCAGAAACCATCTCAGTGTAGTTTTTCAGCTTCTCTCTGGAGCTCTAGTAACAACAGGTCAGTCTTAGCCAATCAGAAGAGAGAGGAGGCTCTGAGCCTCTCTACTGATTGGTTGACTGTTTTCTGAGTGATCCAATAAAAAACACAGCAGATTTTAGTTTAAAAAAAAGCTGCTTTGTTGTGACATCACAAAGTGACAGGAAGTGCTGACAGCTGGTTTTAAGGCTCAGTTGTCTGTGGACTGAGGCTTTGATACTTTCACAGTATTAATATAGAACCTGGAGCTGCTTGTTCTCTCATTAATTGATCCCTAATTATCGATAGAGAGTAAAAACACAGTATGGCGCTTTAAAATGATGTCACTCTACAGCTTCTTGCTGCACACACAGTCTGAAGATGACTTTGGGGAAACCAGCTCGTAGTCTTTGTAAAAAATATATATATATATATATATAAATCAATGTAATTTCACTTCTTTTAATTGGTTGACACAGTGAGTGAATATTTTATCCATCAAATTCTACTTCTGTTCATCCAGTCGTATTGGACTCACCAACACAATGACCTGCGTACACTGAGCTCCCAGTGCATGGCTGTTTATTCAGCAAATGAATAAGCTGTATTCTTTTCTTTTAGTTTTTCCTTCCGTGGCCTCAGAAATCTTAAACAAGCAAACGGTTTTATCTCTTAACTTTGCTTCAGACAGATCTGTTGCTCGAGAAGCTCCGAGGACCTTTAACAGTGCAAAAGCCAAGGATTATTACCATCTGTTAAACCGCCGCACATCAGGGTTTAAGTGTAGTGAAAGGTGGCGCGGCATCAACGTGATGCAACACCGCAGCAAGCCGAGCCGCTGTCGCGTTGTTGGGATCCACTCCATTTTTCATCACGCAAAAGTGAAACCTGCTGCAAGAAACGCTCCTTATCAAAGCTTGTTTGATGTAGAATGGGATGTTATTTTTTCTGCCTGTGTCATGGATGTTAAAAAAAAAAATGTGGAAAAACTGAAAGTGCATTGAAGGAACTGAGATGATCACATTCCACTGGCTCTTTTCTTTTCTTTTCTTTTCTTTTGATGAAAGTCCAAACTAAACTTTGCAGCGCGGTTACTCGATAGGTCAAACCCCCCCACCCCCAACCCCCACCCCCCAACGCTGTTTTTGTTTTTGTTTTCTTTCATGCACTCCATCAAGTATCAATAGATGGCTGGTCTGTTGCACCAACACTCTGTACATAAACCAAAACAACAACAACAAGAAAAACATAACAGAAGATATTTTTGTTCTATTGGTGTAAACAACTTGTGAATAAAGTCTCATTGTCGATGCAGTATTGTAATGCAATCTGGACGTGTGAGTTTTATCTGTTTTCTTTCATGCTCGTACGCGTCATTGTTGTGTTTAACAGCTGTTTACCGCACCACTGAAACACACAGCTGCATCTTAGATACAGTGTCACTTACTTATTTAAAACCATCACAGGTTCGATACAAACCACAGGTCAAAGGTCACAGTTTAGTTTTGTGGAGCCTCAGTGTCTCACCTGGCCGTGGGTGGAGCCCTACATCCAGTCTGGGTCTCCTGAGGTCAGGCTTCACTCATCCACCTCATACACTTTCTACATGATAAAGTCTAAACGAGCCTCAGGATCAGCTCTGTATCTGCTTCACCCAGAACAATCAGCTCCACCGTTCAAAAGCCTCAAATCTCTCATATGTATGTTTTTTTCTGTCTGTACTCTCAGTTGTTATTCAGCCGGCATCTCTTCAGATGAAACAGAGTGGATGAAGAGCTGCTTATTCAGGTGAAACGGCAGCTTGGAATCGATTGTTGAGAAAACACTGTGGGTACATAAGCTTGTGCTGCTGTAGCCCGGCAGTGTTGACTTAAGAGGGCAGGAAGAAGGGAGATCGATTTAGCAAGACACTGCTGTCTTCAATGATGAGTCATATGAGTAGATTTAGAGTGTCTAAGTGTTGTGTTTTCACGCCCAGAGGGCACCTTCCTCCATCCTGAGCCCAGACCCACATCGGCTGCCAGAGATGAGCACGGCTCTGACAATACAGGCTGAAAGTGTCAGAGTGCGTCAGTGGGTTTGTGTCCTCAGAGCTGGTTCACAGTGGAGACGTGACAACACGGACGGACAGCTTGTTTGAGCAGCTGCATAGTTCCCCTTTAAAACACGTTGTTAACTTGTGACTCGTTTTATTAGCCTCCTGCTACCAACATACTAGCAGCTAACCAACTGCTAACCAACTGCTAACCTCCTGTAGGTGGGAGTAATTCTGCCTGCAAACCCTGTTGCTATGCAACCGCGTCAACGCATTCTACGATAAATGATGATATTCGGCCCTGTATTCTCATCACGGCTGATACTGGGACGAGATCCGCAAAGAGAAACCTGCGGCTTTTGTCCACAGGGGGCGCCAGAATCAACAGAACACATGAAAGTTCCTTTGTAGGAGCTTTAATGAAGGAATCCTGTTTCCAGGTCCTGAGGTGAAACCACTCCTGTTACATTTCAGCCCTTTATTGCCAGAGATGCTGTGCAGCCGTGAAAAAGACGAGCTGTAGACAGTCATTAGTTGTCATCGTGCTGCTGGAGCAGAACAACACACACGACGAAAAATAATCACGTTGTCAGTGGAGAGGAGATGAATGTTTATTTTTCTCTTTGACGCGTCGGCGTGTTTGAACTTGTACAATGTGGAGGTCGTGTAACTCATTCAGCTAATAAATGACCAGAGGAACTTTAAATACAAATGAAGCAGGAAAAAACATAATTGCCTGGACTTTTTTTTTCCACAGTCGTCTTCTTTATTTTACATCTAAACAAGATGGCCGAGCATGCAGCTCCAGCACCACCAAGTCAAAGACTGTCAGTTGTTTCTCCTGGGAGCTAATGAGGTTCAGTGAGAGGCAGCAGTCGGTCTGTGTGTGTGTGTGCGCGTTGACATAGCTGCTTGCTCTGTCATCTCCGGCCTCCACTAATGGGCGTGTTGTTGCTCCTGCAGTGAGGAGGAATCAGAAAAGACTCATTGCAGTCAGAGTTTTTTTTTTTTTTGCTCTGAAATGAGACGTCGGCGGTTTCACGACAGAAGTTCAAATGTCTTGTGGCTCGTTGGCACATCAGTCAAGATATTCTGCTACTGGTCGCTGATCAGTAACAGATGCTGTGAAACAAACACACACTCATTCCTTTCATCACACAGTCAGAGTTTTAACTGATTATGTATCTGAGCTCAAATAAAGCCAAGTCATAAAACCACAGCTGTAAACTCTCCAGCACCAACCGGCTCCTGTCGCCCGGCTGCACGGTGACATGGGGAACGTGTTGTGTTTCATCTCAGCGACCACGTTAAAGAGTCAGAGGCTGCGTCACACGATGCAGAGACTCACTTTATGGGTGGTGTGAGAGGTCAGGAGGTCGAATCCTCTGAACTGAAGGTGAACGAGTTGAAACGGTTTCACCGGCCTGAGCCCAGTTCACACAGTGAGATGTAACAACGCTGCGGCGTTCAGGTGTGTTTGCACAGGTCTGTGCAGAACTCAAACGACTAACAGCACTTGAACGCACCCTTCAAGAAAAAGAAGCAAATCATTGAAATGAAAGAAAGAAAGAATAAATTCTTTAATTTAAATCACCGCTCAGATCTTTTCTCATTACCGCCACGTCCTGTTGGATTACTAATGTCCACGGCTCCAACTCTCGGCACACCACTTGCCCCCCACCCCCCACCCCCCACTCCTCCTGCCACTGTGAGAGCACTTCTGGTATTTAGCTGATCATTTTCATCGGTGTGGCACGTGCAGTGACCCCAATATCGCTGGCCGTCACTCATCATTAGTACCTTTATAAGCGTGCGTCCAATGGCGGCCCTCACGGGGAATTTACCATTTGCATAGAAAAATTGCTTTTCCCTCCACGCCACCAGGACCCGCTGCTTTGCATAATTACAAATGATGTGCGGCGGCCGGAGCAGACTGACATGTGCACGTGGGAGAATGAGGAGGAGATTGAAGTGTGATAGATATGATGTGTGTGTGTGTGTGTGTGTGTGTGTGTGTGTGTCGTTGGACATGAAGGACAAGTGGCTATTCTGTTTCTCTCCTCTGTGTGTGTTTGTGTGTGTGTTTTGTGTGTGTGTGTGTGTGTGTGTGTGGGTGACAAACGTGAGCTGAAAGAGTGATACTGTGTTTGTCCCTCCTCCGTGTTTTCTGCCACCTTTCCATCAGAACCTGTTCTCCTTGTTCCCACCTTCCAAACACATGCTCATTGGTTGTTTGATAGAGTCAGAGGTGCAGCTGATGGACGGATGAAGACGTGACAGGCTGCAGCCATGTTTATGACTGCGACAGACACTGTGGGGCTTTGGTTTTGCATTATGGCTGTGAATCCTCAGCTGAATGTTAAAAAACACCAACTCTCGACTTGAGGGACAAGACAGGACATGTCGATGTGTCCTCGTGATGGGACAGAAACAGATCTGAGCTTCCAGCCATTCTCTCTCCTTCAGTCTTGACCGGCTCAGATCCTCCTCCTCCTCCTCCTCCTCCTCCTGCTCCTGCTGCTGCTTAAAGTCTGAGCTCCACAGTTTCACCTCCTGAGCACACTTTCCATCGATGCCACTTCTCAGCCAACTTCCTCCTCTATCTTCTCGCTCCGGTGGCCTGGCAATCGAGGAGAGGAGCGCAGAGCTGGAGTGAAGAAGAAGAAGAGGAAGACTTGAAGTGATAACAGAGCCGGAGATAAAAACGACAGAGAAAACACACACACACACACACAACGA
>JAFELL010002125.1:20000-51688 GCA_019059645.1 Caranx melampygus | reverse complement strand
GGAGAGGAGAGGAGAGGAGGTGATTAAAACCATTAAAGGAGAATAAAACAGATAAAGAAGAGGGAAAGTGGGGAAAGTGGAAGGTGCAGGAGGAAATAAGTGACTTTCTATGTGAATAACAGCATTTTGCCCAGAGTTTTGTCCTTCAGGCTTCACCTCTGTCCCACCCTGACTGCAGCAAAATGACGCGTATTTTTTAAAGAGAGAACGTGTGTGGTGTGTGGGTGTTTCTTGGAGAATAAAGCGTGCACGCCGATGTAAGCTTCCTGTCGACTCGTTTATCTTCACCATAAATCTTCCTGAAGCAGCAGCAGCTTCCTCAGAGCGGAGCTGAACAATCCTCAGTGTGACACATCGCCTGGATTTCCTCCCTCACCTGCACTACCAGCCGGATTTGAGGATTGAGTAAATATAATGAGGTCTGAGGATTTGTGTGTGTGTGTGTGGTGGGTGTGTGGAGGCATGAGAGAGAGCGAGTGAGCGAGCGAGTGAGCATGGTAATTCCCAGGCTCGAGTTCAGGCGAAGGTTTATCTTCCTTCGGCCGATGCTCTGGTTCACGGAGATTTAACAACAGATCCAGCTGCGGATTTAGTTCAGATCTCGGCTCTCCTCACACTGACGGCACAAGGTCAAACACTGACAGCACCTCAAACTTTCAGGACGAAGCAGTTTGTCTGACTCTGATTAATTAGAGTCAGCTACCACTGGTGCTGTCTTTAGAGCAGCATCTTCTGGGGGGGGGGGGGCTGGAGTCGAACCCTGAGGGACTCCACATGGAGCAACACCAGCAAAAGTATGATTAATAAAATACAACAACCAGGTTTGCAGTTTGCAGCATCTCCATAGAGGATCTGGCTACGCTAACTGGCTTTGTTAGTTAGCCTAGCTCGTCAACGCACGCGCACTGCTCCACCTTTGCTGCGTTCAAGGCGATGGTAAACTCACTACATGTTCAGATGTGTTATATATTTTACCTGAAGAGAGAGTGAGGTCATCGAGCGTCAGAATCTCATCGTGAATTTAATAAAGTTATTCAAAACATCTGAAACAGTGATTCATGGAGAACCTCATTTATTCTGAGGATGTTGTTTACTCTTTGATTTGACAGGTGAGTGCTGGGATACCAGAGCCACTCTGTGCATGTTGCCGTGGCAACAATGACCCTCATTCTCCAAAAGTTTGATGTTTCCTCAGAAGCAGTTTACTCTTGTGATTGCCCCGGCGCCGCATGCATACTGATCGAGGGGAAAATATTGTGTGTTGAGGTTGATGCATGAACAAGGTCACTCTGTGTGAGTGTGTGTGTGTGTGTGTGTGTGTGCGTGTGCAGTACCTGTCCAGGTCGTCACTGTCCTGCATGTTGAACAGCATGGACGGGATCAGTTTGTCCATGTGCTGAGGCTCCCAGATGATCGCCTGCAGCTCGTCGTTCACTGTCTTCCCACCACGCCCTGCAGCCCTTTGATCCCTGCCACACGGATCCTGTCCACGACACCCACACACCACAACACACACCGTAAGGCACCGTTCACAACTGCTGCTAACCTGCATCTGTAGTGATCAATCACAGTGATCAGCTCTGAGTGTCTGCTTTAAAAAGAGTCTTGATTTAACTTCCTGCTTTATATGCAAATAAACATGTTATTTTTTTGGCCAATCAGATGGAGCTCGGTGTGTGTGGTTTTCAGTGTGACGGTTTTGTACAGGGGTTTCAGTGAAATAAAGGTTTACCATTTGAATCAATAAAAAAAAAGTATTGGTTCATTATGCAACTGTGGCAGATGATGTCAGTGGAGTGGGCGGTCCTTCAGGTGATGTCACTAGAGTGGGCCGGGTCCGAGGGACTAGCATGTTGCTACGTTAGCATCAGTCTCTGAGTGGAGCTGCAGTGGATGAGTCTTTAGTCCTGTTTGTTCACTTGTTCTTGTTTCAACTCGACGACTCGCTGGAGTTTCAGAGTTTCTCACGTTGTAAAGCAGCAGATTTGATTCAACCTCAACTTCCACCTCTCATCTGCTGTGTGAGGAAAAACAACATAACACTTTGAATTAATATCATTTCCAGCACTAACACATGCTGGACCACACACACACACACACACACGCACTCCAATCTGTCAGACCTGGTCTCTGGACCAATCAGATCGGGGAGTCGTTTTCCTATTTCAGTCTTCCTCTGCGTGTCAGACTGAGACGACCGTATGAGCAGTAATAACTAGAGAAACATGGCGGTGACCTCGTCTTCGCTCTGATCCAATAACCGCCAGAGAAATTCTATTTGAGCGCCGGCTTCCACCTAAGCAGCCGAGCTAATATGAAATACGTCCTACTGTTTACGGCACGCCGAGGTATCGAGCCAACTCCAAAATAATCCCAGCATCCCCTGGCTCTCACCACCACACCACCCAACCACCACCCCTGACAAACATGGCTGCACAAAACACACACACACACAGAAAACTGGATAACAGTGTATTTCTATGCACAAATATGCTCAGAGAGAGAGAGAGAGAGAGAGAGCGAGAGAGAGAGAGAGAGAGAGAGAGAGAGAGAGAGAGAGGTCCTCCAGGTGTTTTAATACAATGCTGATGTGAGGTGGAGTGGGGGGGGCGGGGGGGGTCGCCTGAGACTCACCGCCGCCACCGAGCTATTTTACCTTCTTAACACTCAGAGAGAGAGAGAGTCACATTTCCCCGACGTCTGTCTCCACAAACAAACTCATTTTCTCTTTTTAGAAATAAAAGTGTTGAACTGCTGATTCAAATAATAACACAGAGAGAAGAAGAGAGGAGGAGGAGCGAGGAGGAGGAGAGGAAGGAGATGTTTGGGGTTTAGATCACTGAATAAACTGGCGGCTGGTTGGTTTATTGATCTGATCAGAGCCTCAGTCTCAGTGATGAGATCTGATGTGCAGGTGAACTCAGAAAAATAATGTGAGTGTTGTGTTCATGATCCACACAGCACTGTAGGAAATCACAGTGGACAGTTACACATACTGGTTTACACTGAGGACATGATCAACAACAGTTATTTATTGTCTGATACAGATATTCTGATTATAGAGGAGTATCAGCTGATTGATCAGTTATCAGGGTTTTTCACTCTTCTTTCATTTGCAGTATTTTGACTTCAGCTTTAACGTCCATGTTGCGTCCTCTCAGGACTGAGGGTGGAGTTGATCTGGACATCAAACATCGACTCGTCTGAGAAACACTGTGCAGTCGCAGCTTTCCTCTCACTCTTCATCTCATCGTCACAGTCGGAGGGAGGGGCCATGAAATATGGATCAGGACGAGATCTGTTTCATTCCATTCTCACTGGATTTGAGTTGCTGCTGCTGGTGTGACATCACAGCCCCTCCCCCACCTGAGGATCCATCACTGCATTAAATCATGAAGTCGTTCCTGAACGTTTCCATAAAACCGTCGTCATAAAAAACAAAAATGATGCGACGGTGGACGGCGACACCACCAGAGTTTCTGTACGAGTGAGGATCAGTGTGAGCAACGAGCCGGCAGGTTTTTAATTCAGCTCTGACTGAAGCAGCTGTTTTCTGCGGCTCAGTCTCCCCACATGAAGAGAAACTAATCAGAGAGCAATCTGCACCATCAATAATCAATCAGCTGGCTCCCAGCTACCGCTGCCTCCAGCTACACACTGAGATGAAAGAGTTTCTCGTCTCGACTCGGACACTTTCACAGAAACATTAAGATTCATTTTGCTTTTAAAATGAAGATAATGAAAGAATCAGAGAAAAGTCTGCACACGTTATTACAAGTGAACGATGCAGCCTGGATCCAATCAGTGATCAATACGTCATCTCATTCTGGAGGTTTTAAAGAGGCGGCCTCTGTTGACCCGTCTGTCTGATATCATAGGATGTGCAGAAGAAACGAGGAAGGAGGAGAAATGTAAGGACCTTCAGTTACTCCCAGAAGATCGTGTCATTGTGTTTTCTTCTTCTGTTGTTTAGTTTGGTCGTTTTGCTGTTACACTTCACAGCCTCCACACAACAAGCTCTGCACCGGCTGAGTTTCCATCACATCCACATGAAATGAAACCTAAACTTGAGTGATTTCATGCAAATGAAGCTGAAAGTTTTCTCCTCTCACACTGTGATGACAGATTCTCAGCAGGTTCCTCAACCTGGCTGTGAAAAAAAACTGTTCCTATTCCACTGAACATTGCTTTGTCATCTGAAAAAAACAAAACAAAAAAAAAACCCCATCATTATCAAGAGAGTCGCAGCGATAGATGTTGATTACAACACCTCTACCCCCCACCGGCGGCCGTCAGGTAAACCAGGACAAATCCAGGTCAGAAAGTGTTCTGTCAGTGAATCTTCCTGAACCTGAGCCCCCGTAGCAGCTTTTGATATAGAACAGCGAGGGGGGGGGGACTCCCCTGAGGGACTCCTCATGGAGGAGTATGTAAAAAACCAACAATCATGAACAAAGTGGAGCCGATGCAGTTTGAGACTCCTCTGTTATCTACCAAACTAAAGACCTTACCTGGTCCTGGTCTCTGGATCTTCATGAGTTGAGTGGCACATGGCGCTGAACTGAGACACGAAGAAGTCGTAGCGGCGATGGTAGGAGGGCGTGTCCTCCTCGATGTTGGCGAACTTCACAAACTGAGGAGATGAAAGAGGAAACGCTCGTTAATTCACTTGTCTGTTTGCCGCCATGGTAACGACCAGTGACACCAACAGAAAACACAGAGACAGAAGAGAAGAGTTGATGAGTGATTTTGTTGTTTTGCTCTTTTCTGAATCTCCACAGTAAAACATCCTGCAGCTGTTGAATTCTTCCACAAGACAAATGTTTGCTGTCGAGTGCGACTGAGACCCTGGATGTGGGTCTTCAGTCTTAATTTACCCACAGACTGTTAAACCTGAACTGGAACACATGAATCCAGACGACTGACAGTTCGTTACGTCTAAGACACAGTCACAGTCTGAGAAACCGTCAGCAGGATGTGTTCACACAAGAAACCCAGTGAGGAGGAGATGACAGACAGAAAATACAGATGAGGAGGACGAACAGACACGAGAGAAGAAATCGTGTTTGAGCTCATGAAATCAGAACAGAGGAGGTTCAGGACGTAACGATGAAGTCGATGGAGATAGAAGTCTGAGTGTTGACAGACCCACTGACACTTCAATTATCAGGGCTACAGACGGAGGACAGACCTGGACCTGGAAGACAAATGTCTTCACAGAAGGTGAGAATATGACGTTTCGATCCAGGAACTACAGACTCGACTGTTTGGAAACCGCTGCGGTGTTTCATGTCGAGCTGGTTGAAGAGGACGAGAACCGGTCTGAATGACACGTCACCCCTGACTCCGACTCCCCTCCTGACTCCACCTCCCTCTGACTCCGCCTCCCTCTGACTCCGCCTCCCTCTGACTCCACCTGCTGACGCTGGAAGCTGTGATTCCTCCTCTCTTCTCACAGACAGCATCGCTCCCAGTGACTTTAAAAATACATCTGTATTCCAGTGCAGCCGTCACTGGAAGCAGTGGCAATAATGATAATAACCATTAAGAGAACCACCCCCCCCCACCCCCATCCCCCCCCCACCAGCCTTTTGTCCAGCCTGTAATTTCCTCCCTCCAAACAAGTGGAGTGTCCTCTGGAGAGGCCTGGTCTCTCTCTGCAGTCAGCTGCACTCGAGTGCGGCCCCCCACCCCCCCACCCCCCCACCCTATCATTGTCCACTGCTACAAATTGCCTCTGTACAGTTTGGCAGCGGCGACGGATACCCTGCCGTTCCAGCCCATCATTTCCTGGTGTTTGGTACCTGACCTCTCCTGAGGGTAATGGCTGAGATGGAGGGGGGGTGGAGGGGGGGGGGATGGGGGGGGTATACACTGGCAGCTGGAGCACAGCAGAGTGGTTGGTTTCTCCTCAGCTTCTAGTGTATAAGCATGTTACGAGGAGAGAGGAGGAGGAGGAGGAGGAGGAGGAGGAGGAGGGTGGAGTCCAGGCTTTAGACATACACAAGAGTGTGTGTGTGTGTGTGTGTGGGGGGGGGGGGGGGGGGGTAATTACTGGCTGGTGTTTATGAGGTGCTGAGGGGAAACTCTGGTCACGACTTGTACGTGGGTGAAGTGTGGAGGCTCCCAGATGGATTTACACTGGCTTTATTCAGTCAGAGATCTAAATAAGGACATTATACATTATATATATGTGTGTGTGTGTGTGTGTGTGTGTGTGTGTACACATTATGTGTGTATATATTATAATATATATAAAATAAACTCTCATTGTTATATCGACTTTAAAGATCCTCCACTTCCACTTCATCTGCCACCATCTTACCTGAGGTGGTGATTCTAGACTAACAATCTACAGATGACCCCTGAACGCCTCATTTCTACTCCCCAGGCATTAAACCTGTGGCCCTGTTATACCTGCAGGGACAGGTGCACAGGTAACGCTGCTCCTTCCTCTGTTTTCCTCCTGAGCACCCACTGACTGTGTGTGACAGTGAACGCCTCTTTATTTCTGCTGAGTCTCATTTCAACAGCAGAATATTATCATATCGTACACGTCTGATTTTAATGAGGGAGAATCAACATATTCATGTGTTTATGTTTAAAAATCCTCCGACACAATGAGAACCGATGTAAAGTGAACGTGACGTTATAAAATGAAGTCAAATGAAGTTAAAGTAATAAAAAGAATCAGCAGTTAGTCGTGTGGCAGCCTTAACGCCGCACGCCGCACCATACGATAACAAAACAGATTTGTACATCCTGCTCATCGTCGGCATTTCACTTGTTAAAAGTCGTTTGAGACGATTGGAGCCGTTTCCATTCGGCTCTAACTGAAGAGGGGAGCGAATCCCGTCACATGGAGAGGATTTAAGAGAAAAGGACCTCGTTCTGGCTGCAACTGTGGCTCCATCATGTGAATACGTCATGCCTCAATGACGCCTCGCAGTGAGGATTTACAACAACGAGGGTGAAAGAAACACCGGCACAGTTTTATAAGAGTTGATTAAAAAAAAAAAAAAAAGAGAGACAGAGAGGAGAGAAAGGTGTCGTTAAACAGTCCTGTGAAATGACCTGCGTGGCTTCACTTATCTGAGCGCGGTGGAGCAGTCGAGAGTGAAACCCATTTACACAGTCGTCACAGGCAGCGAGCCACTTTGGTTAAACTGGTTGTTAACCAGCAGACGACGACGTACAGAGAACTTCTCCTTTCAACAACCACTCCGAGTCCAGCCCAGATGATGCAGGACAGCTCTGATGTTTTCTGGATCAAACATTCATTTCCTGGACGACGACTGGACCGAGTCCAGAGACAGAGGGCGACAGGTCAGAGCTGAGTCGTCACAGTCTGTGTGTCGTAGACGTCGTCTGACAAAACTCTACTCAAAGGAGCAAAGTGAGTCAATAGATGATGATAAGACACAGAGCATGACACAGGAGCAGCTCAAGGAAGGTGGCTCCAGTCCACAATGCACACAGCCTCAAAACCAGCCCTCAGCACTTCCTGTCACTTGTGATGTCACGACAAGGCAGTCACCGAAAGCCCCGCCCACCACCTGGACCCACAGGGTTTGGTTTCTCTGAGTGTTTTATTCTGAAATCTGCTCTGTTTTTACTCAGCCAATCAGAAGAGAGACTCAGAGCCTGCCTCGCTTCCTTTCTCTTCTTCCACAATGGCCTCTGATGACTGTACCTTCAAAGTAAAGCGCACAAGACTCGGACACACAAACTGGTCAGGACACAGAACTAAATGAGACAAAAACAGGAGACGTTCACTGACAGTGTGGACGTGGCCTGCAGTCAGTGTTTAAGTCAAAAGTGAAGGATATAAACGGAGGACATGCACATGTATCCGAGCGCAGGTGTTACCCGAAGCCGCCTCTACACCTCCACCCATCACTGCTTCATCTCCTGCATTACCAGCAGACGTGCCGCCTCTGCACCTCCCTCTCATCAGTGGGCGACGCTCTGCGAAAGGGAAAAGTCCACAGGAAGTTAACAGCAGTTTGGAGACAACTCTCAGAAAGCCCGACATCTCCACTTGATCAGAGCGGCGTGTGGATCGGTACCAGGCTGCTGCCTCCCGAGCCCTGACTCAGTGATGATGATGAAGACCTGCCGGGCCCGTTAACGGCTCGGCTGGGAGCTCCGTCTCCCCTCGGCTCTTGTTTGTGCTGAACGATCATCAAAAACCTCCTCCACAGCTGCGACCGGACCAGACCTCCAGGTTTATTCACCGAGGTTTCATGTCGAGTCATCAAAGCTGCACCAGTCAGGATCCAATGTGTGTGTGTGTGTGAACTCAGAGAATTAACAGCCACCTCTGCACAACTTTTAACCCGAGGCTGAGCAGCAATCAAACTTCCTCCATTTCATTTTATCCTTCCATGCAACTCTAATGAGCCCAGATGAGTCACTCTCAGTCCCTTCAGTCTCAGATGCAGTAAGTGGACCTGAGGAGGTGAAGATTTTCCTCCGACAACCTTTTCTTCTTCCGCTGTCGCAGAGAAGACTCGTGCTGATCATCTCGTTTGGCACGTTGATGAATTCATCTGCAGAGCTTCGACTCAAAGCTCTGAAATCAAGACCATGTGGACAAACTGCAGTTTGGATCGGTGAGCTCTTTTATCTGCGTCCTCTGGAGCGAAGTCCCCTGCTCTGACCTCTGACCTCACACACAGGTAACTTTATGTGATTACAGTTACACACACACACACGGGTTGACAGCTCCTCACTGTCAAGAAAGATGATCATGTGTCTGTCTGTGATTAGCTGATGTCTTGACCTTAAGATCGTGGGTTCGATTCCCATGTTGACAGAGATGTTCCTGGTATGTTGTTGTATGATGTCTGTACCGAGTCATCGTCTTGTTTCTTATCAATTGATTAAATGGTTGTAGAACATCATTGTCTCTCTTTGCAGCGGTTGCACCGTCGCCTTCTTGGCTGTGTCTGACTCCGCCCCCTAACTCCCAGCTGGTCCAAAAATTGTCAAAGAGGAGGAGCCTGTGTGGAGCTGAGTCAGGTGAGAATGGAATAACCCACCTCCGAGGCATCACACCGGCTCCAGGAGACTAAAGACAATAATCTTGTCTCCTGGGTTTTTTTTTGTTCTGAGCTGTTTACGATCTGTCGGCTCCGTGAGTCTGATGAGGGAGTCAGTGAGGGGGAAAAGAGGCAGCAGGGAGGGCAGATAAATAGAAGCACAGGTTTCCTCAGCACATCTGGCTTTAAACACCTGATGTATAAACTCCCCCCAGCGTCTGAGTGAGGACGGATGAGTCTGTGTTATTGAGACGGAGGAGGAGGAGGAGGAGGCACTTCTAGCTGTCGCAGGCTGCCAGTGTCTGGTGATAAAGTTAACTGGTGCATACGGTCGGAGACAGAAACACTCTGCTGACACACACACACACACACACACACACACACACACACACTCTTGACTCTTGTTGTAGCAGGGGAGGAAGTGGAAACAGCTCATACACTATAAAGCCTGTATTCAGAAACTGAGCCTTAAAACCAGCCGTCAGGACGTCCTGTCACTTTGTGATGTCACAACAAAGCCCCCGCCCACCACCTGGACCCACCATCCAACGACGTGCAGGATTTGGTTTCTCTGAGTGTTTTATTCTGAAATCTACTTTCTACTGTTTTTTCTTATTTGTTGTAGTCTTGGATCCGTGACCTCTGACCTCTGACCCTTCTTCCTCTGTGACATCAGTCTGTGCTGAAGCAGCTCGATGCTGCTCAGAAAACATGTCCGACAGAACAAACACTCAGATACTGTGGAAAAAACCAAACCTCGACATTCAGCGCAGCGTCTCAGCTTTGTAACCGCGCCATGAGGAGATTTAATTAACACAGCTCACACCTAAAAGGCCCACCCCCACCCCCAACCTCACCCCCCCCTCCACCCAGCCTAAACCACCCTCCAACATCCCACCTCTGCTGTGACCTGCCTGTGCCTCCGCCCTGCTCCTCTGTCAGGGTCTAAATACCACACATAAATAATGCAGAAGCTTTCACGTCTAAGCCTTCAGCTCCGTTTCCTGCTCAGATTGAGCCGCCGACAAGGGAAAGGACAACAGGCTGAGAACAGGAGGCTCAGAGAGAGAGGGGGGGGGGGAAGAAAAAAAAAGAAAAAGTTTGGGTTCACCTTCAGAAGACTTGGAAGGAGAGATGGGCTGACATTTGCTGGCGGCTTAGAGAGGCTAATAATAATTAGTGGATATGTTATAGGGCCATTTCCACTGCCAGCGTAAAAGTTAAATTAGGTATTTAACCAGCAACATTAACCTCTGGGCTGCAGCTGAGTGATGTGTTTCATGTCCTGTTTGTAGTGTGTGTGTGTGTGTGTGTGTGTGTGTGAGCAGTATAAAGCACAGCTTTATGTTAATATCATTATGGCTTTGGAAGAAAATCACAAGGGAAACTCTCATCTCTTCCTCTGAAGCTGAACGAACAACGTCCACAAACCCAGGCCTGTGTCTGAGCTCATACTGAGGCTCAGTCGCTCTGATCATCTGAGAGGAAAGGCAGGAACATTTAGGAACGACGGAGAAACTGAGCAGATTTCAAAGTTTCATGCAGCAGAAGGAGAAGTTGGACTGAAAATGAAACATAAACAGCAGGTGAAGAGAGAAGAGAGATTAAACATGAAAGCTCCCTGCAGTATACAGGTACTTCCTGCCACTTTGTGATGTCACAACAAAGCCAGTCAGAAAACAGTCAGCCAATCAGTAGAGAGGCTCAGAGCCTCCTCTCTTCTGATTGGCTGACGCCGACCTGTTGTTACTAGAGCTCCAGAGAGAAGCTGATGGAGGAGATGGAAAACTACACTGAGATGGTTTTTAGATCTTCTCATGGATCACCCCTTCAAAATAAAAGACAGAAGAAGAAACATGGAGCTTCAAAAACGTGGTGGAGCAGAAACAGCAGAAAAAAGACAGGAAGTGCTGCTGAAGTGAAGCTGACGTTAGTCCAGACTGTCTTACCGAGTTGGTCCCCAGGACCTGCAGGTCCGGCTCTCTGGACTCCAGCAGCTTGGCCACCATGTGCAGGAAACTCTCCACGAAGGGTTTGATGCTCTGAGAGTGACAGGCCATCAGCAGCTGGTCCAGAGCCTCCATGGCGATCACCACGTACCTGAGGACAGGTGACACCCGACAGGTGAGCCTTCTCTTCATCTGCACTCACACAGATCGACCTCAGGTCAAAGGTCATATGTGAAGAAGAGACACAGTCTCCATTTGATAACAAAACCCTCAGGTCTCTTTAACAAGAGGTTTTCTGTGTTTCGTGCTGAAGCCAACTCACTGAAGTCGCATTAACGAGCTGCTGCTGATTGACTTTGCCAGTGATTGATTTTCCGGAGCTGCTCATCTGTAACAGCTTCAGTGTGTCGCTGCACACAGCTTTCTGCTGCTAACGAGCACAGCAACTTCATTAACACCTGTCTTCCCCCGAGTTCCTGCACAAACACTTACATTCCTCCAAGACGTTCAGGTGCTTTTATTTTGAAAAGGCATTCAACTAGCCTGTGTCGACCCGTGGTGTTGATGAGCCGGACTCACCCGTAGCGGTGTCGTACAACGTCTCTGCTCAGCCTCTCGGCCAGGTACGCCCCGATCCGGTCCAGCTTCTCTGGAGCCGACACAGCGTAGAAGGTGAGCTTCTCCATGTCCGACTTACTGAGGCCATCCTGAAGACGAACCGGAGGACAGACACGAGCAGAGACAAGATTCAGTCACCAGACACTGAAATGTCCTCAGACAGGACGGAGAGGAGCAGAGACCAGCAGTGGATGTGTTTGATTGTTTGTTCATTACGCAGAGGGATTATCTTACAAAACCATTCTCCTCAGACTGAACCTCAGCATCGCTCTGTCCAACACACACGAACGCACCGCTGCCAGGTGTCGTCGTTAAAGAGGGGGGGGGGGGGGGGTTAATCTGAGACATCCGTCCTCTGAGTGTTTCTCAGGGGTGATTATTAATTTGACGAGGTCTCGAACCGGTCGAGCTTTTCCACTTCCCCCCGCAGGGACAGCAACAACAAACTACGGCAGCATTTAAGGGACAAACCAGGCTTAGTGTTTTAATTAACGGGGGTCAAGGAATCAAACGTGTGATTAGAACTTGCTCTCATCAAAGTCACTGCCACTTTTTTAATAACCTGATTCATCAAAGGCTCCGTGCTCGTCCAATTAGTTCGGGGTTGTTGGAGGGAGGGGGGGGGGTTCTGTGATGGCAGGGGGGGGGGGGGGGGGGGGGTGTCACTGGGGTTCTGTGGTGATCTCCACACTGTGACGACGACTGGGCACCAGAGAGGTGTGTTAACGATGGTGGGACAGACTCACTGGGACGGCTCCTCTGGGGGCTGAAGGGTTTCAGAC
The DNA here is from genome assembly GCA_019059645.1 of Caranx melampygus. Lineage (NCBI taxonomy): Eukaryota > Metazoa > Chordata > Actinopteri > Carangiformes > Carangidae > Caranx > Caranx melampygus. Next base: position 39,295 of record JAFELL010002125.1, on the reverse strand, counting down.
GCTGAGGTCAGACTGTGACGACAGCTGCTGCGCAACGCTGCACAACTATCAGCTATAGTCACTGTCTGACCTTTGACCTGCCTGGATTCCCCCAAGGTTTTCTGACAGACTCATTAGTGCAGATGAACGCACAATTACAATTCAATTAAAACTGAAGCTCATGGTCGCCAGAGGACGATCCAGACGAGTTCTTCAGCCGTTCAGAGACCATTTTATGAGTTGGAGTAAAACTTTATTATCATTTCTATCGTTCTTGCTATTTAAAACATCTTTCATCCACCTGAGTGTGTGTTACTTACTTTGGGGTCCTCAGGGAAGATGTTGTCCACCAGGCGTTTGTACCTCGGCCTCAGCGGCCCACAGCAGCCACACACTCCTGCAATGAACAACAGAGACGGGAGCGTTAGCGACGTTTAAAACATGGAAAACATGCACGAAGCCCAGAGACGAGAAAATCTGAAGATTTCAGGTTTTATCGAGATCGTTTCCACTCGTTTTTCTTTCTGTTCTGCCTTTGTTACGTGGTGAAGTTCTTCCTGCATGTCTTTCTCAGGTGCAGGAACAAGCTGTACGTTTAGCAGCAGTGAAAACTCAGGCTCAAAGCTCCCCATGTGTGCACAGATTAGCTGAATGTTCCTCCCGGATCAATGGCCGTGACTGTCGGAGCCGCGTCGTTCGGCGAAATGTCAGCGTTTTTGTGTCTGGAGGAGCAACAGACCACGACGGAAAGGTCACAGCAGCATTCAGCGCCTCAGACAGACGATCAATGAGCAGAGCTGTTTAGCATCAGGGACCAAACTTCAACCAAACATCTCAACATCCATAAAACAGAGCAGATTTCAGAATAAAACACTCAGAGAAACCGAATCCTGCAAAGCTGTTGGATGGTGGGTCCAGGTTAGTGTGAGTGCTTTGTTGTGACATCACAAAGTGACAGGAAGTCAGAGCTTTAAGACAGTCATCCACCTTGATACTAAACGTGTGGGATTGGCTCAGTTTAAACTCTGTCCATGGTTTTAAATCTAAACTTGCTGAGCTGGCCTCGTCTCCGCACGCCAGCGTGAGCTCCATTTATCATGGCGGCCTGTGAGAGTCACCTTTACCTGCTCAGCCTTAAAACAAATTAACTTTGGCGAGGTGGGGGACTTTGTTTCCCAGGAGCCCCCTGTTCGACAGTGTAACAGCTCCCGGTGCAGCCGTCACCTGCCGGAGGAAGGAACCTCTCCGGCTCAGCGGGGTCACCTTAACGGAGTTAACAGTGTGGAGATTAATCAACTTCACTAAAGGCTTGTATCAACGGCTTGTCACCAAGGAAACCTTTCCAGAGCCGTGGCTTCATTATGGATTCTGCAATTACCGACCACATGAGGGCAGGGACGGCGGCGGTGGCGGCGGTGGCGGTGGTGGGGGCTGCAGAGTAAGTGTTAATGTGGCCACGCTGCGTTCAATGGAATTCAGCTGTGATGTGAAGAAGGTTCAGGAACGTTCGCAGGAAGTGACTGAAACACGAGGAGGCACAACAACGAGGCAGCAGCCTGATCAGCTGACCAACAACACGGTGTCGACTTACAGGGAAACAACGCGACACTGAGAGGGTGAAACCAGACGAAGAGGAGGCGACGTCACAGGAGAGCCGTCCCTGCTGCACCCTGCAAAGACACACCTGTCCACGACTACAGGTGTTTATGAACTCAGCTCAGTGAGCGTCATCCATCCATCATCAGCAGCATCATCAGCAGCAGCAGCTCTACAAAATCACGATGATGTCTTGAAACAAAGTTCAAATCCAATCTCAGGCTCTAAAGGCCACTGATGCATCATGGGAACACGTTTACACAGATTCATTTCTCCAAACAACAGAGTAAACAGAGCAACAACAGGATCATGTTTCCTGCTCTGAGAGAAAACCACAGGTCCACCCAGTGCATGCTGGTCCTAAACCTGTCCTCCTCCTGAAATAACCTCGAGCGCTGATACTGATACGCATGAAAACACACAGACGACTGTGTTTGTTCTGAGGCACAGGAGCTTTGTTCCAGACAACACAGACGCTCGTTTGCTAAAACGCCTTCAGTGGTTTTGTCTGAATGTGGGTGGTTTTGTATTTTGGCAGGAAAACTGTGGAAATCGTGGTGAAACAGGACAAGAACTTTCCCGCTCTGATGCTAATCGCTCTGTCAAATGATCCAGACCTGTGAGATTTATAGGTCAATGAAAAGTAAAAGCTACTGAAGGAGTTAACAAAATAAAAGTGTCTCATTCTGTCTGAGGCCAAATTACAGCAAAACGACTGGAACCTGAACTTTATTTACAGCTCAGCCTTCACACACACACACACACACACACACACACGCTGAGCACAGCATGTGTGTGTGTGTAGACACTGAAGGTGAAGTGAAAACACCTGGGAGGACGCGGCTCCTCCTGCATGGTGCATTCAGGGACAGTAGACCGATGGGCCTGAGGACAGAGCAGCAGAGAGGGAGGAGATACGACAGCGCTCTGTCTCCATCCTCATCACTGGGCTTCTGATTCGCTCCTCCACAGCCAATCAGGTGGAGACCGGTCGGCCTTACCAGGACTGAAGTGTGAGGATGGGTGATGTAGTACCACTTCCTGTCTGGAGGTGAACTCAGCGTCCACATGGCACCAGGAAAAACATTAGCTGAACAGTCACCACCACAGACTGTAAACAAAGATGGACGTCGCCTCTGGGACTCCGCCCACAGAAACAGGAGGAGTGTGGGTGGAGCTGAGACATCCAGCTGTCCGTCAAGAGCCCCCCCCCCCCCCCCCCGGTTTTACATCTTCATTAACTGAATATCTTTACAACAAACACACTGAGAATGATTCTTCACATGGAAATGAGCATGAGCTTCAGCCCCGTCACAGGATCTTTGATTACTATGTTCTGGCTGAAAGTGGAAACCACATGTGTCCCCTGCGCTGCACAGTTGGCTGCTTTCACCCCCGCTCAGTTTCTTTGTTTGTGCACAGGCACCAGTGGCAGAGAGTGAATGACAGAGGCTCCAAATCACATTAAAAGCCATTCTGGCTAAGAGCATCATGGCTCCAATGCCGTAGTCGAGGCGATGCATCAATTTGAGCGTCCAGCTATAGATCTGCAGAGACGGCTGCATAATCACAGCACAGAGAGGGAGAGGGGAGGGGGTGTGTGTGGGGGGGGGGCGATCGAGAGATTGCGGTGGTCACGCGTGCTGATAAATTACACCCCAGCACAACAAACTCAGCTGGCTGAGGAGAGGCCATTACACAGGATCAAATCCATCATCCCGCTGCCACCAAACACAAAGGCTGAGAGAAATTAATACAAATGCAGACGCTTACGCAGACGCCTGCTCCTGCGCGCGCTGAGAATGCCTTCGATGTATATATATACATTTATAAAAGCTGCAGATTCACAGATCCTGAAGCTTCACAGACGTACGGTTGACGTTCATGTCGCAGCAGCTCTGTATGACGGGCTCATTAACATCATGAGCAGCACCTGAGCCGAGCACTAACACAGTCTTTACTCTCTGTTGATCCCACAGACGAGACCCGCACGACCGACAAACACCAAGAACACTGAGCAAACAACCACAGACACACACACACCATGAAGCCAGAGGACGGAGCCAGAGGAGTGTGTGTGATACAAACAGGTTCAACAACAACAAACGCTGGAGCAACAATCCAGAGTCAAAGTGTTCGACTGTCGTCCAGCTGCTTCCTGTTCTCTTTAAATCTGTTTATCATATAATACCACACTCATGCTGCATTTCACCAGCTGTGACCCACCACATCATATCATCCATGAAATCAGCTGATACTTTTGATCTGAGCAGAGAAGGAAGAGTTTGACTTCTTTTGCTCATGAAGCCAATATTGATTTTAGAAAATGCAAAACAAACTTTTCATTTTTCGGAGAAGTAAAAATGTGGATAGGTTTTAAATGACGGTGAATCGTTCTGTCAATCAAGACCGGAGTCCTTCAGAGCTCCAACATCAACATGATGTGACACCAACCAGACGAATGAGAACAGAAATCTAACCGAACCATCGCTGCCTCTGTTTTCTGATTTGTTGAATCCGAAGTTTTCACAGACACAGGCTCTGATGACGTGTCCTGACCTACCGAGCTCAGCAGGCCTCGTCTGTTGGAGGCTCGGCTGTAGTTGAAGGCTCCGTCGGCCTCGGTCCGAGGAACCTGCCTGTACCTCCTCAGGAGCCCCCGTCTCAGGTGGACGCAGAAAGACGGCATGATCCAGGTAACTTCAGTTGTCAGGTGGTCACGGCTTCAACATGGAGACTTGTAAGACTGGATGATGTTGAGACGACACGGCCCTGAACGCACCTCACCTCACCAGGTGAGACCGTGAGAGACTCAGCAACAACTCTGCAGCTTCTTTAGAAACATCCACTCCTGGATGGACTCTGAGCTCAGCCAATGGGAGGCCGGCTCGGGCTGCGTGTCCGTCAGCACCTGGGATTACCCCTCACTGTGACAGAGAAGACGAGACGCCGCCGGCTCTAATGTGGGCTCGGGTTACCGGCTTCTGTGTTCAGAGGAAAATGTGATCCAGCTCAGAGACGAGGACAAAACCTGGAGCCAGAGGGACCTGCAGAGTCTGAGGCTTCACACACGCAGTGAACTGAGAGAGCGTTTTCAAAGGAAGAGCCTTGAAGCCTGTGAGACAATGACACAAACAGTATCTAACCTGGTTACTGCTGGACCCCTGCAGGAGCTGAAAGGTCACGTCTGTCTTGTGAAAATGAACGTAATGATGTTTTAATGAGGTAAAGAGCAGGTTATTAAAGACACACTCATGTACACACACTCGTGCTTGTTTCCTGTCGACGTGCAGAGCTCGTCCTCTCACGTCACTGTCGCTCCAGACTCGGGATAACTCTGAAAGGACAGACAGGTAGTGGCTGAGGTTCAGACTGACCCTGTGCTTGGCTCCTCCCCCTCATGACCCTGCAGCTGGATGATGAACAGATGGACTTGTACTGGATCAACAGTAACGATTCAGTGAGACCATCCCATTGTAAAGGCTCCTTGTTTTCCTGGACAACGCAGGATGCACCTGCTGTTGGAAGCTTCACAGTGCAGACACCACAGACAGAGAGGTGCTTCATGTCAACTTCATGTTCTGTCTTTTCAGGGTTGCTAGGTGACACGAGCTTCTGTGATGCAATGGCAGTAGTGGACACCTCCGTGGACCGGACCGTCTCGTTTCTGTGCAGCTACGAAGGAGTGGACGTTCAAAGACAGCGTTGCACAGCATTTGTCTTCAGTAGTGATCAGTGCACTTTGTCCACGTGTCACTGAGGTGACGTGACTGAACACTGGTGCCTCAGTGTTGTGACAGCAGCTCTGACTCACAGCGTCTCTGTGTGTGATAGTTGGTTGTGTTACGTCTCCAGATCTACTTCCATCTCCCCTCCAGTCATAAGTATCCACACACACACACACACACTCTGAGCGCCGCAGTAAATCTCACCTCCACTTGTGCCGTGTGCTTTAATCTGCAGCTAAACCGTCTGTGAGGAGCGTAATCTACAAGATTAAAGAGCGCCCTCGGCCTCCTGATTAATTCCCTGGCCTTTGACGAGCAGATGAAAGCTCCGACGCCGTCGTTCCACACTGTCGCTCTGTGGCCCGACGACGTCCTCCTCCTCACGCAGAGCGCCTTGTTGGGCTCGAGTTTTTCCTGGAGGGGGAACGACGTGGTGAGTGGAGTGCAGTCTGATCGAAGGAGAGTGTGAATCTGTGAAGGTGTGATCAGACAGTGACATCTCTGGAGGACAGAGAGGAAGACAAGGACAGAGGTGGTTATAAAGCACAGTTTATAACTGCACAGTTATAAATGTTTTTGGAGTCAGAGACCTTGAACGCAGCATTTAAACCAACAAAGAAGCTGCTCGACCACAGACGACGTTGGTTCCTCCTCAACGACTCAAACTGAAGCTTCATGAAGCATCGAGACAAAAGGTGGACGAGCGTCTCAATCCAAACCAGACAAAGTGTCCAGTCCTGAACCTGCTGATGATTTTCTGGATCCATCAGTTACTCGTCTGGTTCAGTGAAAATGGGAAGAATTTCAGTTTTACATGAGGATGTGTTCAAATGTTTCTGATAATATAACACAGAAAAGAGGAAAATCATCATATTCAAGAAGACTGAACCGGACTGAACCAGACTGAACCAGACTGAACCGGACTGAACCAGACTGACCCAGACTGAACCAGACTGACCCAGACTGAACCAGACTGAACCAGACTGAACCGGACTGAACTGGACTGACCCAGACTGAACCAGACTGACCCAGACTGACCCTGACTGAACCAGACTGGACTGGACTGAACCAGACTGAACCAGACTGGACTCAACATCATCACTCACATCGATCTCCAAAACAACCACTGCTGCTGTAAACATGAAGAACCACGAGTCCAACTTCAGCCCGTGTGTGACAAACTGTTTGTTATACTAAACACAGTCATACATGAATATCTGTTAAACACACACACACACACACACACACACACATATACACACACACACACAACAACCCTGTTATTTATGCGTTTTGCAAATGGCCAAAGTGTTTGCTTGCTTTGAAAACCATGGCCCTGAATGGCTGGTGGGCTCATTGACTTTCATTACCACGTCCTGCTTTTGAACCTTGAGGGTGCATGCACAAAAACAGATGATGACCCATAAAATTTGCAGCCTCCCCGTTGCTCTGCCTCGGCCCAGGAACAGACGGATATCTAAATTTATACCGCTTAAAAATCAGTTTTTTTGTTCTCTGCGGCCTGGACGTCTGTCCAGCGTCAGCAGGCCGTCGGCAGGCCGTCAGCAGGCCGTCGGCAGGCCGTCAGCAGGCCGTCGGCAGGCCGTCAGGAGGCCGTCAGCAGGCCGTCAGCAGGCCGTCAGCAGGGCCGTAGCATCAGACGCAAGGAAACGTGAGACAAAAACTCCTCAAGGTCCCTGTTACATCTGAGACTCATCAACAGACGGTGGACTTGGAGTCCACCAACACAATGATCACATTGAGCTCAGCTGGGAAGACGGAAGCCTGGAGGCGTCACCGCCAGGAGAGACGGAGGATATGTCCAACAACAGGACTGTAACTCCACATTCACTCATCCCGTGTGAAGGTGAAGGTTTGAAGATCTCCTTGAAACATCTGCCTCCAACAGATCGGCTAATCCACTTTACACAGGCCGGGTCAGAGGTCAGAGGTCAGCCTGCTTTACATTTACACTTGAGGCATTAAGCAGCTGCCTGTTATCCAGGTGATCAACCACAGTTGGGGCCAAGGACACTGGGGAAGACGTTGTTGTCTTTAAACTACACACCAGTGTGTTGTCTGTCCATGTGTGTGTGTTCAATAACGAACATGCAGAAGCATGCAGTGGCCTCCGTTTGTTCCTGACACCATCAGACTGTCATGAAGGCAGCACAGCTGTCAGTGGTGTGGTTTGGTTTTAGAGTAAACCACCTTCACCCACAGTGTGTGTGTTTGTAATCCCGGAGGATGGAGCTCAGAAGGTCCCATGGATCCTGTCGTTTGTATATCAGGACTCAAAACCCCAAACTAGAAAAATACTAATATAGAGTGAAGGACACATGATGGATATGAGTCGTCTTCTTGCCACCTTTGTGTACAGGTGTATGTAGCTATTATAACATGTATTCTTGTGCCTAAAGCTTCTGGTCTTTGACCTGCAGTCAGATTTACTGACTGTTCACCAGAGCTGGAGCCAACTTCTGTCAGTTACTGAGATAAAATCCAGATTTAACTTCAACACATCACCTGACGTCTCCGCAGCACGTTGCACTAACTGACCTTTATCCAGCCCGAGGAACCACAGAACATCACAGCTGAATCCTAAACTCACCATTACATCTGATTCTTCCCTCGTGCACAGGACTGGTGCCTTAAGTTGGTTTCACTTTGTGCAGGTGAACACGTATAAGACCAGACAGGTTTGGTCATGACTCTTATTATAATGTGATGTGTGTTCCACTCTGAGCCTCAGTCAGAGGTTGTTCACTGACGCCTCCCATTATTCAAACGGCGGTGGAGCAGTTTCAGACTCAGATTGGAGGGCATCAGATACTGTTGTCTCGAGCACATTCACCTTCCCTACAAACATTTACCAGCGGCCGGAAACACTCTGCTCCTCCTGATAAATGTGTTATGTTCAACTGAATTATGATCCAGCTGTAGATAGTGGATTTGTTGCGGAGGCGGTGGAAGCTCAGTATCTCTCATTTAAATATTCATGCAGGGGAGACAAAGGGAGGAAATGGAAACTGAATCAGGCCAAATCCCAGTTTCACATTTCCTAGGAGGAGGAGGAGGAGGAGGAGGGAGGAGGAGGAGGAGGAGAAATTCAAGCTCTATGGAAACGCTCAGGTGGGAAGATGTGATGAAGGTATGGTGACACGTCTGAAATCTAAGGATTGATTCTTCAAGCACGAACTATAACAGCTGCATGATGATAACACTGATGTGAAGAAGGACACATGGACAGAAGAAGGACACCTGGACAGAAGAAGGACACCTGGAGGGCAGTGACACTGTAGCTCAAGGTTTCAGGTCTGGGATCAGTGAAGAGAGGAAAAACAAAGGAGGTAAACTGAAGACCTCTGATTCCTTTGTGTGTTTTCTGTGTGTTCCTGTGGGACGAAGGCCGCGGCTCCACACGAACATGCCGGAGTCGTAGAAATGAGTTTTTTCTTTGAAACAAAGAGGAAAATACTTCTCTAGGTTTCTTGCTTGAGGGGACCTTTGAGACTACTTCCTGCTTCGCTGTGATCATGTGGACGTTGACGCACCAATAAACTCAGTAGTAAAGTAAATCTGCAAACCGGTCGATGCAGCCTGGATGAAAGAGACTCAAGGACTTTGCAGGAACTAAAGCCTCAGACAGAAGATGTGCATGTGCAAAGTGGATTCCTGTTGATCTGAGAATCAGTCTCTGGGTGTGAATGACTCACCTCTGCATTTCTGCAGAGCGTCAGGCCGAGCGAAGACGGAGATGATTTTCACCAGCACACGTTAAATGATCTGATGCAGCAGAGAGAGAGACAACGGACATGAAACTAGAGACGGTGCAGTGGAGGCTTCAAAGGGTTTGAAACTGTAGGGGGAGCTGCAGACAAACAAAGAGACCGTGACTTGCATAGGTCCCCTTTAATGTTTGTGATGAAAGCAGCTCTGCAGATCCGTGTCCAGGTCCTGACTGGACGCTTCCTGAGAGTGAAGCCCTCACATCCATCATCTTGACATGGTTCCTGGACAGTTTACTTCACTGACCCGTGGGTGCAAACCCAGCGGAGCACTGTCACCACACACGACACGACAAAAACAAAGAGGTCATTTCCAGCAAAAAAAACTGCAAAGTGACGAGGACTGAAATTTTTAAAGAAACTTGGTGAGTGTTCGCCCCTGAGGCCCCCTGCTGCTCTGGAGCCCGGCGGGGGCTCCACTTAGCACCAGTGAGGTCTACCTTATCAATGGCGGCCATGGGAGCTCATCCAGTGACATTTGGGCCTTTAGAAACACATTAAAAACAGAAGCTCCCCTGTTTCATCAGTCTGCCACCGAGGGGTAGCCAACGCCGAGCGGCTGGAAGAATGGCTCCAACGGCCGGCTGGGAGATCCATCATAAACAGCGGGAAGGGGGGGGGGGTGATTGCAGCGCTGGCTCATCCATCTCTGAGGAATTACAGCCACCACAAGGGAGGAATCAACTGGAGAGGAGAGGAGGAGGAGGAGGAGGAGGAGGAGGGTGTGAGGCATTAAAGAGTCAAGAGAAGAGGAGAGTGGTGGGAGGAGGGATGAAAGGGACAAAGTGCAAAGGACATGAATGGAATAGATGAGGAAGAAAGTGACAGAAGAAAAGGTAAAGACCTGAAGCAGACCCACAGGAAGGAAGGAAGGAAGGAAGGATGGAGGGGCGTAGGTGGTGAAGAAGGAGGCTGGTCGGGCTACGAGGTGACAAATGAGCCAAATATAAAGTGTGCTCTCCGCCTCCGTCCTCCTCTCCGCCCACAGACGATGAATTCCTGAGGAGGCCTGAGACGAGGACATCGATCATCAACCCGCTGTCCGAAAAAAACCAACCCCCCCCAGGTCTTCGGCCAACGCCTCGTCTTCATAAAAACACACAAAACCACAGCTTCCACCTTTACTGACACGAGCTCTCTCTGAAGTCACTTTCAGGAGGATGAGGAAGCCGGACCATCCAGACATCTCAGTCTCAGGGGTGAGGGAGGAGGGAGGGGGGAGGTACGAGCCACAATTACCTTGTCCAAGCCTTTTATTGACGGGGGAGATGGAGGGGGAGGATTCAGCTGGAGATCTCTGCTCATAAATCCTCAGAGCTCAGAAAGCTTCAGCACAGTTTAAGGGTTTAGATCAGTTCATCCTTCCACTGCAGAGGAAGCACTTCACAGGAGCTTCATTGTCTTACACCGTTTACAGCATACCAGCAGGTTTCAGACCTGAGGGGGTTGTTTGTTTTCGTCTCGTGGCCCATGACTCCTTGGAGAACTGCCCAGAAACCCCAAGAACCCAAAAAGCCTAAATTCAACACTGCTTTTGTTTCCAGTGCTGCAACACATGATCTGAGTCTTTACACAGCATCAGGTCACATGATCTGGTGTCGAAGACAAAGCAGACGAGTCCCGTGAATAAACCTGAATCAAATCAACATGACAGAGATCTGTGCAGCACGTTCATGTTCATCCACCAGAGGAGACACTCACCAGAGCAAACAGGAAATGATCATAATCAGTTTACAGAGTCAATCTAATCAATGAGTAAGAAGTAAGGAGAGAGACGTCAGAGTTCAGGTGCTGTTCACCTCACCGCTCTGTGAGTCTCTGTCTGAGAGGCTGCAGGAAGCTGCTGCTGGAGTGAACGTGATCCAACAGGGGGCGCCACTCAGCCACCTGGGCCTGATCTCTGCTCTGTTCACATCTGTGTGTGTGTGTTGTGTGTGTGTGTGTGTGCAGCATCCCTCAGTCTCCAGCTCCGCTCCACCACAAAGCACCAGGAACCGTGGGAGTGTGGGAGGAGGGGCGTTTACTGATCCTCTCTTAAAGTGGGAAACTGAAGCTTTAGTGGACTTTGATTTTTATTGATGAGTGTTCGTATTGATCGTGGACTTGTTTTTACTTGCTGCTGTTTTGTACTTGTATATATAACTGCTTACATTCTGGTTCCTGTGTTTTAATCTGAAATCTGCTCCGTGTTTCATTGGCTCAGTCAGAAAACAGTCAGCCAATCAGAAGAGAGGCTCAGAGCCTAATGTTGTGATGAACTGATTCTGATGACCTTTGCCCTCCACATCTTCCTGCTTGTCTTCCACTTCACCAAACCTATACATGAGCCGCCGCCACTCGGGCCGAAGCGTATGTCCTTATCGTCTCTATATTTAAACATGAACATGCAAGTTATTAATATCTCAAAGTCAATGATATTGACGAGTTTCCCCGCTCGGCCAGAACAGCGTGTAGTGAGGGAGAGAAAATCATCCACTCAAAAGGACACCGCAGCCCGTCGGTATGGTAACGGTAACAGGTGACTGTCACTGTGCGTCGGCCCCAACTCTGAAGCAGCGGCGCGTCATATAGCCTGGTAGAGGACGCCCGCTGCAGCGACCCTGGGTTCGATTCCACCCGGCAGCCCCTTTGCTGCACGTCTCACTCTCTCTCCCCCTCCCTGTCTCTCTCCAGCTGTCCTTTCAAAATAAATGCACAAAAAGCCTGAAAAAAAACCACCTACTCGTGAGTTGGCGGCAGCGAGAAGTTTGGCGGTCTGATGCATTTACACACATTTGTTATTATGTGGTTTTTGAGGAAGACTGTGAGACTGTAAGTCGAAGCAGAGCTGCAGCAGATCAATCATTAACAGTGATTGATCTGTTCTGTTCAATAAAACTGCACTTTCCATCTCCTTCAGTTTCATCACGCCACTTTACTTTTTTTTTGGAGAATGCTCCCTTTTCCCTGAAACCTTAGTCATATCGTATCAATATCGAGATATCTGACATCGATACTGAGATATGACATTTTGTCCATATTGTTCAGCCCTATCAACTGCCGCCACCTCCACCACCTCCGCCGCCAATCTCACACCTGAGTCGTTCAGGACCATCCACGATGACCCTGCTGCTTCTGCTGATGACAGTAAAAGGCATCAAAAGACGTCTTGAATTTTCCATCTGCCAAGCCTTCAGTTTCCTGTCAGCTCACAATGGGAGCTCAGGCTGAGTGACAAAGGCACAGCACAACACTGCCATCATCAACCCCCCCCACCTTCAAAAAAGGAAGACGGATCAAAACCCTACTTTCCTTTCCCCCACGGAGCCGAGGGATGTGTCTGTCAGAGAGACAGAGGAGAAGAAGAATCTCCATGAAAGAGAAAAGGATTTCTGCCTCCCTCGTCTCCACGGATCCAAATTCAGCATCGTGAACCTGAGAGATAATATAACCATGAAAATAAAAAGTTTCCAGGAGTCGGATGTGATGAACGGGCTTTGACTGTAACAGCAGGGAAAGTGAGAGGAGGCTGAGTGCAGGAGGTGAAGGGACAACTCAATGCTAATGCTTTTAGTAGCTGATTCCTCCCTCGGATCAGACAGATGAACATCTGAGGGCGGCCATTTTGGACACATGAGCACATGATGTGTGAGTTTCTGAGGGAAGAACTCTCCACTGAAAATGATCCAACGAGAGCATCAACACAAAAGCAGCAAAATGTCCATCTGGTCTGTGGAGACGTGACCCCCCCCCCCCCCCCCCCCCCCCCGAGCGGCTGCTTCCTGCTGCCTTCTCTTTTGACAGACAGTCTCAACGTCTCCATGAGGCAGCCAGCAGACTGCCAAATGCCACCGCAGGAAGGGATCTGCAGCGCTCACGGGGCATATGGCGCTGTTTACGCAACACCACTTGAGTTTACTTGTGCTGAAAAAACACATCTGCTCAGTCAGAGCCATGTGACGACGAGCCGGAGATATATATATATATACTGTATATATATATATATGACAAATGACAATAAGTTGAGATTGACTGAGCCCAAATTCATCTGCTGCACAAAGCAGTTCAGTTCGTATCTAAAACGCAACGATGAACAATGAATTCTGGGTAAATTAAGACTTTTGTTTAGTTAAAATAATAATAATCAAAAAAAAAAAAAAATGGCCGACCAAGGAAACGGTATCTGACCTCTGAGCTCTGCTGAAGGTGAGAAAACCACCAATCATGACCCACGTCTCCCCAGGTCCTCTTCCTGGCTCCTACTGGTCAGCGCAGGTGTCACTGGTTGTTACCACGGTAACGGTGATCTGGGGTAAAGGTGAGTGGTGATACTGCCTCTGGAAGGATCTGAAGATCAGTCAGTGTTTACTGTTGTGACCTTTGCTGTTAAAGAAAAGATCATCGACTATAAACATGTGAACGACCACGGTTACCATAGTAACAGTCATGGCTTGGTTAGGTTAAGACAACCAGGACGATTGGCGTTTGAAATAAGTCCATCCTCAACATGAGTGAGTGCTTTCACGTGTCATAATCACCACGATGTCGCCTGGCAACAGAACCTAACAACAGACCATAATGAGCTGCTGCACAGATGATTTGTTTTTCTACCGGTCCGTTGATGTGATGTGGGTCGTTGATGTAATTTCTGGCTGCAGCATTAACCACGTCTCGCTGACCGCTGGCCTCGTTACTCGCTCAGCGCAGCCTCGTTAACGTACGACATTAGTGTCGGATCAGAAATCTGCATCGAGTCGGATCAGGGTCAAGTTTAACGACCACCCATCTGATCCAACTGTTACCACGAGCAGAGGCACGGGACAACAGGAGGAGGACGGAGGACGGGAGACGACAGGCGACCCTGAACACACCATCACACGGTGAACGACCAGCAGGAGAGTGAAGCGGCGGCGAACCGTGTAACGATCTCCGTGGAGCTCGTCAGGCAGGTACGCCCGGCGACGCCACAGCGCCGCGTCGTCAGGTCTGAGATCAGCCTGGAGCTCACACCTCTGTGGTTTCACCTCCAATCATCATGGAGGTCAAGAAGCATGAAGCGGTTTCTGCAGGAGATTTGAGACAGAAACAAGAAGCATCAGAACATGACGCAGCAGTTTCCTGACATCAGTGTTGTTATGAGCTAAGAAGCTCAGGGAGCGAATCAAACGCACCGAAGGGAAAGAGCTGAGTAAACACATATTTATAAAAGTCAATGATGAAACTGAGGCTAAATTAACTATTGATTACCGTGTTTATTCACTTTAAACAACATTAACTTCTCCACCGTGGAACCGTTTCATAAAATATCATCTAAGAGCCGTGCTGCGTTCATAAAATCTGAGTCATATCTGTGTGTTTATCTGAGAGTAAACACTGTGGACTCACTGTGGCTCCATTTACAGTCAAACCTCCTGACGTTAGACAGACGACAGACGTGCTGCTGCTGCTGCTGCTGCTGCTGCTGCCGCCATCGACCATGTAAGGAAACAGGGTTTGGTATGAACTGGGTTTCTGCTCCAGACGACTGAGCAGGAGCAGGACCTGGTTCTCTGAGTCCAAACTGAACAAGGCTGGAGGGTTCATTAAAACTACCAGACATACAACACATGCAGGTTTACACTGCGTCACAGTTAGTCAGACATGTGACAAGGACATAGTCTACACCTTCTGTCCTGCTGTGACCACTGAATGCATCGTAACCGATGGTTGAAGATACTCGTCAGGGCGTCTGGGCTCAGTCTCAGGGTGAGGAGGGTGAGGAGCTCTGAGTAGAGCTGCCTCACAAGGAGGTCTGTGTAGGGGGTGAGGAATCTCATCAAGGGAAACCTCCCATGTGGGTTTTTCCAAGTCCATTCACCTGGGAGGAGACCAGAACTCAGAGGAGGGGACTACATATCCCAGCAGCCCTGGGAACACCTCAGGAGCCCACAGGAGGGATGTCTGGAGTTTAAAGGATGGATGGATGGATGGATGGATGGATGGGTGGATGGAGATACAGTACCAGTAAAAGATCTGGACACACTTCCTGGTTGAAGTGAACGTTGAGGCGTCCAAGCTTCTGCATCTCCGTCCATAGTCTGGGAATCCTCTCACCACAGGGGGACGATTACTAATCAATTGATAAGTTGAAATGATACTGATTGATTGAAAGATATTCAGCCTGACTTCCTGTCCCAAGTCATTCTATCAAATTCTCAGGTGAACAACAACAGACATGTTCCAAGCGTTGACTTTCTGTCGGAGCAGCCGAACACGGATCAATCGACCAGCTGCACATCTGGTCAAAGTGACTAACATCACACCAACAGTTGTAGTTAACAAGCGTCACCCATCATAACAATAACAGCATCTTCACTCAGGAACCGTTCAGAGATCAATATTTAGTGGAAAACCTCCAGCTCTTTATCACGGCTTTGCTGCATCTTGACATGCTCGATCAATACGCGATCAATAGCTTATTAAGTTTAATCAGCTGTGTTTGTGGTGGAATTGAAAAGCAGCTACGAGGCGCTGGAGACGAGGGTTCAGGTCCGACGCAGGACGCAGCGAATCATTGTGGACATGTTGGAGGTTTATGAGCAGTGAAGAACCCGCCTTTTAAACACACACGCGCGCACACACACACACACACACACACACACACACACACACACACACACACACACACACACACACACACACACACACACGGTCCTGTATCTTAAACGCCGGAGCAAATCCAATTAACCAGGATTGAAAGAATCTCTATCGAGGATCAGATCTTCCTCGACCTGCCAGAGACTGAATTAAACTGATCACGTTCAGCCGGCGGCGGATCAATTAATCACTGATCCCAGGGACTCTGGACTCTGGCAGCGCTCGCGCCGGTTTACACACATTTCACTGGGAAATCTGAGAAGGTCACGCGGTGAGGCACAGAGTGAGGCCCTGAGCCCAGCACTCATTCACTCACTCTTATTCTGATCTTAATCTTCAAGAACTGTTTGAACGTCACTTTGACATTTCTGTTCAACCCTCTGTGTCCTCAGTGTCCTCAGTGTCCTCAGTGTCCTCTGTGTCCTCTGCGTCCTCAGTGTCCTCTGTGTCCTCAGTGTGTCCGTCTGTGTCTGAGGGAAACGCTGCTGAAGAAACACTTAGATGAGACTTGTGTTTCCAGATCAGGTCAGTGCAGAGAGGACCTACGCTGTGTTCTTGTTGTATATAACACGTGTGTCAGACAGTGTGTGAGCGTCACTTGGTCACTTCCACACCTTCACATCCTGTCACTGGTGTTGCTCCAATGCTCTGCACGCGGCCGTCATGATGGCTAACGTTAGCTTGCAGTGGCTAACAGGCTGCAGCCAGCTCTGTTCAGCCTGATGTGCTCGTACGTTCAGGTCATCTCTTCCAACAGGTTTTGAATCCGGACGTTTCTGAAAACAGGATTTTTGTCTCAGTGAGATTCACCTGCATTAACAAAGGTCAAATAAGTCGAATGAAACTCTGATAGAGGAACAATCATCACCTCTGGTAATTAAAGCAGTGGTGAGCGCACACACACACACACACACACACACTCGTGTGCAGCAGTCGGCCATTACTGATTCAACTCACATTCATTTTCTCCTGTTAGTCTGTAATTTGAAATATTCCTAATTAAAAAACCGAGATTAAAACACCTGCCTCTATTCAACAACCCTGTGTGTGTGTGTGTGTGTCCTGCCCAGTCAGCTAATTGCGGCATTGAGCTATTGTGTCACATTGTGAGTGTGGTGTGTTTTGTAACAGTGTGTGTGGCTCCTCTCAGAGAGAGAGAGAGAAGAAGGAAGATCAGAATCAGAATGAAAGTCTCTCCTGTTGTTTGAACCTGTAAATCACTGGACCGTCGCTCAGGGAGCTGCTGGTGTTACAGACGCCACAGACAGAGGAGAAGAGCCGCAGCCTAAAACAAACCTGCTGTTAAACTGTTGGAAAATTAAATGTATCACGACTCATCCACCACTGGTGCTGTGTGTGTGTGTGTGTGTGTGTGTGTGTGTGTGTGTGTGTGGGTGTGGGTGTGTGTGTGTGTGTGTGTGTGTGTGTGTGTGTGTGTGTGTGTGTGTGTGTGTGTGGGTGTGCTGTGTGTGCTGTGTGTGCTGTGTGTGCTGTGTGTGTGTGTGTGTGTGTGTGTGTGTGTGTGGGTGTTGGGTAATGTAGGAAGGACTTCATTGAGCATGAAAGACAACAGACGACCTCTGGTGCTGCAGAACGGCTGCCAATCAAACATCTGCCAGCCTGAGGCTCAAGGACGATCACACACACACAGACACACACGCACACACATGCGCGCACACACACACACACACAGGTGTTCACGCTGACCCGTTGAGCTGGGTTCTGTTTTGTGCGTGGCTCTTGTGAGTGATGAGCTGCAGCTTTAAAAACGCACAGAGAAAACAGGAAGTGCAGTTTGACGGTTTTCACCTCTTCACTCAGGGACTACATTTTCTCAGCTCGATCCACGAACGTATTCCTACACACAGGAGCTACGACACCTCACCGACCCACACACATCCCCACGCTGAGTAAAACCGACCGTCACCTCGCTGAGCAGAGCCGTCTTCAGTCGTCACGTCTCACTCTCCATCACTGTGTGACCACGACTGGACGGTTTGACCTGATGACAGGTACTGAGGGATTCTGCTGCTGGTTGCCTTCAAGGGTCGAACGAGAGTTAGCCAATCAAATCAATCACAGCTGAAAACCACACAACAACAACAGCTGTCCTCATTTACTGCAGCACAACCCCCCCCCCCCCAGGATAATAACATATGATGAGACACCTTCATCACATTGATCCGATCGAAGTGATCAGAGATCAGTCCCACTCTGACTCGTCTGAACCAATCACAACCAGCCTTGATTCACAAAAACAACAACCACAACAGCTACAAATGACCAGCGACGCACCGCGGCCCCTCCCTCACTCGTTAGGAACAACACGGGAATCTGTGTCCTCGCTCCAATTGGCCTCCGGTGGCGTCAGTCCAGCAGCAGCCGGCAGCTGATTGGACGGCAGGGAGCGAGTGGGTTTGACAGCACAGACGAGGAGTGGGGAGAAGATCAATGGCCGCCGCCGTGCAGGCTCGCTCACACAAGACACGGACCGGGAGTGTGTTAGCCCAGCTTACTCCATCACTGTCACACACACACACACACACACACACACACCAGAGAGTCACAAATTAAAAAACAGCCCCCTACCCGACTCGTTGTTCTCTGAATCCATCTTGTTGGAGGCGAAGCAGACGACGGCCTGCCAGGTGGACCTCAGTGCCTCTCTCTCTCCCTCTCTCTGTACGATTACTGCCTCTCTCTCTCTCTCTCTCTCTCTCCTCTCTCTCTCTCCCCCTCACACGCTGACTCTCATCTCTGACCTTGCAGTGTTTGCTTCCCCTCGCCGGCAGCAGCAGCAGCAGCAGCAGCAGCAGCAGCAGCAGCAGCAGCAGCAGATCTGCTGGAGCTGCAGGTGAAACTGCAGAGTCGAGTCCAAACGGCTGAAACGCTCCAAACCACCTCGGTACCGAATCAACCAAACCCCCCCCACCCCCCCGCCTTGTCCCTGAAGGGCTGCACACACAGACACACAAATGCAGACACATGCACACTGCAGAGCCGACATGAGTGTGTGTGTGTGTGTGTGTGTTGGATTGGAGGTGTTTTAATCATCCTGATTGGAGTGTAATTATGCAGATTCACTCACTGCTGTTGAGAGAATTCAGCATTTCCAAATGAGCATATGTGTGTGTGTGTGTGTGTGTGTGTGTGTGTGTGTGGGCTTCTGCGATTGTGTAACTCAGCAAGGACGTGTGCTTTGTACAGTGTGTGTGTGTGTGTTTCCTGTAGTGCTGCTGTCTCTGTGAGGACCAGGCCTCGGACAAAGACAGGTTTTTCTACAGGCTGTAACATGTCTGGGACTTCTTTTTTTTCTTTTTTGTTAAAAGTGGATGTTTGATGAAACTGAGAGGAGCTTGAAAATATGGAAACATGGTGCAGATTGTGTGCATTTATTTTGGAAAGTGAGGCCACTTCCTGTCAGCGCCGTCTGAGTTTAACACTCAGCTGCTCAGTGAAGGTCAGAGTCGGTTTGAAGGTTCAAGAGCAGAGAGCGGTTTACAGCAACGAAGGTCTGCACACATGTACCAGCGTGTGTGTGTGTGTGTGTGTGTGTGTGTGTGTGTGTGACAGATGGCTGCAGCAGATA
>JAFELL010002125.1:0-15000 GCA_019059645.1 Caranx melampygus | reverse complement strand
AGCTGGTTACCTGCCAGAGCAGCTGCTGGAGGGAGGGAGGGAGGGAGGGAGAGGGGGCCCAAAGTCCAAGCTTCTTAAAATAGAAACACTGTCAGACATGACAGCACACACACACACACACCTTCTGGAGGTTCATGTCTTGCTTATTTACGCTACACTACACTGAGCGTGAAGACAAGATGTGGAGGGTTAAAGTCAGGACAGAGACGACAGAGGTGGAGGCAGAGTCAGGACACGTCGGATCGTAATGAAGCTTCAGAGTCACTGTGACGGTTAAATGGAGAATGGCGGCTCTCTGGCTTCCACCTAGAGTCTCTTGGCCAAAAAAACAACTTTACAAGATCAGCTCCTCCGACCTGGTGTCCAAGGACTGGTGGACATGGACTGATTCACAGCACACCGACACAAACACACCTGGCGTTTGTTAAAATCCAAAACTGTGGGGGGAGCACGAAAGTGACCAGACCTGCATGCTTCCCCTTTAAGAGATAAGAAGGACTAGGACTGGAGAACTTGACCTTTGACCTTTGAAGCATCAAACTCTCATCAGTTCATCTTCCAGTCTAAATGAACTGTTGGTGTCACATTTGAATTTGACTTCCTCTTGCTATTGTTAGTCAAACACCCAATCCAGCTTCAGACAGGGGAAGCCCCGCCCACCTAATTAACATACACATACAGAGATAAATAAACGCATGAATGAACACTGACAAACGTAAGTGTAGTAACACATGGATAAAGGAGAGATACGTGAATGAACCGTTTGCATTGACTGGTTCATATTTGCTGATGTCACGGAGGAAGTGGATCTGTCTATCTGCAGCTGATGTGGAGTTAACTTCTGCATTTCCTCCTGGGCAGACACAAGACGCAGGTCACATGTCTCCTGAGGTATATTTGGAAAGTCTTGTCCTGGAGGCTCACACTGCTGCTGCTGCTGCTGCTGTGCTTAAACTCAGCACGATCAGAGCAACTGAACAGGAAACAACTCAGCTGAAACCTAAGATCTGAAAGAGCCTCCTGGTTTATTTTGGTGTATGAAGTGACCCATTTGTCAAAAATGCCTCCGAGGCTCCCTGACTGCTCTGCAGACTTTATCCAGATCACTCATGTTCCCTGTCTGCAACACAAACTCCACAAACTAACCTGGACGTGATCCCAAACTGAGGCATGAGCTCAGGTTATAGTCCGAGCCCGACAGACGGCGGCGCAGTGTACAGGGAGGATTAAAACGAAGGTCGGCCAACTGTAGCCGGTCAACAAGTCAACGGGGTTTTCTCTGAAGCACGGAGAAGTATTTAGAGGCACAAGATAAACTGTCCGCACTCTGCAGGTGACCATGAACACAGCACCTGTTCTCCCGTAAATCTGCAGAAAACTGATGGATGCGTTTAATGTGACGTGGAAAATCCTGTATTCAGTCTAAGAGAGCTGGAGCTCAAGGTCCAGAGACATGTAACTTTAATATATCGCTGCTTCTGTGCCTGCAAAGGTAATACAAGCAGGGGGAGGGAGGGGGAGGAGGGGGAGGAGGGGGAGGAGTGGCGCTGCTTGGCTGCACTGCATGAAGGACAAAGATACAAGGTGATGTCAATAAAGTTTTTTTGATAACAAGAAGCTGTAAAGACACACAGCGCTGCGCCGTTAGCCTGTTAGCTCCGGCTGTTTATGTTCACAACTCCTCCTCCTCCTCCTCCTCCTCCTCGTGTCACTTCCTGTCACCGCAGCAACGTGACTATCACCTGGCCTGTGCACTGTGTGTCAGCGAGCGCAGCACTGACCTTGCATGTTCATTCACAACACAAAAGCATCTCTAGCTCACGCAGAGGCATCTGTGGAATTCCTGCAGTGATTTCAACGCGCACAAAAAGCGGACAGTGAACACAACGCAGGTCGCAGCAGCGCTTCATAAAAGGAGGTTTTATAACTCCAGCAAGATCCTGTCAGAGATTATTATTGATCCTACACCTGCTGATTGTTTCATCACACAACAAACCACATAATATTCAGAGTTTGTCAGTCGAGGATTTGAGCGAATCATTGATGACAAACGTCCAGAAAAGACTTGAAAAAAGGCAAAAAGTGTGAGAGATGATCAGATTGTATGAGACGATGCTTCTCTCTGTTCCTTCTCACTCAAGATGTGTTTGATTTAGTCGATAAATGAAATAATCTGAAAATCTGAACGATCTCCTTGTTTTGTTCATGTCAAATGACTGCAGAGTGAAAATATTTGAGGTTTGAACTCCTGGCTGGATGATAAAGATATGTACGAAGTTACAACCAGGGCTCTGTAACTTCTGATGGAGCTTGTTGTTCAAGTGATTGATCAGTTAATCGATAAATCTATGGGTTCAGTGTGTGGGGGTGTCAGAGAGAGAGGACAGGGAACAGAGCAGAGGACTCCACAGGTTGGTGCATCACACAGACACAGCGGAAGCCTCCGAATACCACGCTCAGGCAGCGGCCGTGAACGCATCACGGCACTTCTTTTTCTCAACTTCAAATCCTCGA
This sequence comes from Caranx melampygus, assembly GCA_019059645.1. Classification (NCBI taxonomy): domain Eukaryota; kingdom Metazoa; phylum Chordata; class Actinopteri; order Carangiformes; family Carangidae; genus Caranx; species Caranx melampygus. The sequence goes on along the minus strand of JAFELL010002125.1, from coordinate 12,486 downwards.
CTCGTTGCTATAATTAGCTGTTAACTGTGACATTGAACGCAACATTTTACACACTTGTAATGTCGTGTTGTTGTTTTCCAGCAACACACACACACACCTGGACACACACACACACGGATCTTACCAGCTGGCATCCTGGTTCTAATGTACCGCAGTTCCTCCCTCTGTCCGCCGAGCACCGGTCGGTCCGGGGGTTAGTTAGCCTCCATGTAGCCGCCTCTCTTCACCTGGCATCGGAATGACGTCTCTCTGTGACAACACAAGCACCTGGTCGTCAGCTCACGAGACACATTCAACGGGACGGTTCGGGGTCAGAACCGTGAGATACGAGCCTCCGGTACCGGGCTGCAGCTTCCCGCTGTGACACCGACCAGCTGAAGTCGTACTACACCGTGTGTGTGTGTGTGTGTGTGTGGGAATTAGCCACAGGAGCTAACGGCTCCGGTGATAACAACAAGTCCGGACACTGCGGTGGGTTCACGGCGGGGACACACAGACAGACAGACAGAGACACAGACACACACACGGGGGAGGGGGGGGGCAGTGGGACGCTTCGGGGACGGAGCGGCGGACATACCTGCAGGTAAACAGCAGCAGCAGCAGCAGCAGGTTCACTCCTACACATTACTACAGTGCTTCCTGCTTTACGGTGACACACAACACGGAAGTGTAGGAGTGCGGCGGCTGCTCCCAAAACTCACCCCCCCCCGCTCTGGTGCGACATATGCTGCACAGGGACCGGGGGGGGGGCGTTTAAAAATAGCTGCCTGCAGCAAGGTGTGCGTGTGTGTGTGTGTGTGTGTGAGGAGGAGGAGGCTTAATGTGAACTATGAACGAGCCTGTGTTGTGTTTACATCAATGTTGTGACGTAAGCGCACGTGCAACAGTTTTTTTTTTTTTTTTTTTACATCACAGACTGGACCTTTCTTAAACATCATAGCTTCACTTCCGTGGTGCGCGTGGTCCCGTGCTCTCATTGGCCTGTAGCTGCAGCTCCACTGGTCGACCAGAGCCGGTGCGATCAATAAGCCATATCTGCATCAGCAGCCACAGCCATGATGTATGTAATCTTGTTAGTGCCACTGAACTGTATCACAGGCACGTAAAGCCACAGAGTGGCTCTAATGAGGAGAGACAACCGGTCCTGCAGCATCGCTAATGACTGCACAGGAGAATCTCTCATCATTAAGTTCACCGGTGAGACCAGAAAACGTCCAACAGACGGTAATTATCCAGAGCCAGACTAAAAATATCTCCCAGAGCCGATGTGTTAATGTGTGTGAAAGTGTGCTGGTTGTGCTTTTTAAGCTCTTAAGGACCTTTGCTGGGCTAGTCCAATGGACTTAGAGGTGATTAAAGGCTTTGGCCCCACAGATGCCACGCCAAGCGTCGAGTAAAGTCAAATGAGTGGCAGCAGCCAGCGGCGCCCTGTGTGACAGGAAAAAAACACAACACAACAACAACAACAACAACAACAACACAGAGGAAAGATCCAGTTTGTGTAATTACTCTAATGCAGGGACGTCCACATGTCACAGCTGTGCGGTGCCACAGAGGTGGATCTGCACACAGGCTTAAAATAAAGCTGCTGCTGCAGGAGGAGGAGGGGGAGGAGGAGGAGGAGGAGGAGGGTGGTGTTGTTGTGACCACACGTCAGCAGTGAGCAGCACTTCACTGTCTCACATCACACGCACAACAGTGATATCATTCGACCTGCAGGGCTCAAGTCACACTGTCAGAGCAGCTTTGGTGCTGGTGGTGGAGTGAGTTCATGGGCCGACTGTGACTTCCTGGGTCCAGTCTTCATGATAAGCCTGAGTAGGCTAACAGACCTACCACTTTAACCTTTCAACTGGGTTAGGGTCAAGTTTGGACAACAGTATAAAGGTAGACGTGCGTCTTAAAGCTCCATACAGTATAAAGGTAGACTGCATCACATCCTGTTTGTCTGTTTCTGCTGAGTCACTGAGGGGAAACATGATCATCATTCACTCTTTATTCTCCAGTGGGTTGCACCGACCCTCGGCAGAGTATTGATGAGTGTAATCAGCAAACAGTTGAAGTCAATGAGACGTTAAAGCTGCCACAGTTTCCTCATTAGCTCGGCGTCGGCTGCTGATCGTCTGGATGCTCCGGGTCAGAACCAGCGGATTCAGTGAACAGGCTGCTGATTGGTGCAGGCGTCAGAGGGCGAGCTGCATTTCCTGTGTTTATGGATGAAAAGTGCTGGGAGTCGGTCGATGGTGCAGAAACGTGATGGAGAGGGAGTGTCTGACTGTGACATGAAGCTGGATCTGTCCTTTTTACTACAGCACACACCTACACACCTGCTCCTCATCACACCATCACCTGCACTTCATCAACCTGCTTCTCTTGACCTCTTGACCTCACCAGTTCATTGTCTACCTCCAGCCCTACACTCAGCCTAGTGGAGTGAATTGAAATTTTGATCTTGAACGCCCCCTGAAGTCAGATCTCTGACTCCCACCAGCCTCCACATCAGAATTCAAGATGGCTGCCACTCACTCTGGAGTTTCTCTGTCCATTTTATAAGTAGTTTTATAGGTATTAAAATAGTATTGCTAACTGTAGCTAGCAGCGGCTAACAGCCCATTGGTTTTGGTGTAATTTTTCTGACTTCCTTGTTTATTTTCAAACTGGAAGGAGCTCAAATCTGAGGTGACGTCACGGCGCTGGGCTCCAAGCTCAGATTTCCGACGTAAATGGAATGCACCGTACGTCCACAAAGGCCCCGAGTCAGAAGTTTTTCCTATGTTTGCTTTGAACAAAGCGTCAGACTCAGCCGTGGCCTCCTCTCTGAGTCTGCACTGTGGCTCCGACGTTGTTAAAACACAGGGAGAAGATGTGAGCAGCAGAGGCTCAGTGTGTCTGGGTCCAGTGTGGCTCAGCGGGTTGAAAAGCTCAGGCCACGGGGTTTTTAACCACAGACACTCGTCCAGTAATGAGGCAGCGCAGTTCAAGAGGTCATCATCGACTCGCTCACAGTGATTCTGGGCAAAGAGACGAGCGGAGACTGAAACGTGCCTCTGAACTGAGGGAGCAGAGGTGAGATGAGCTTCATGTGTTTGTTCAATGAGCAACCTGTTAGTGAGTTCACTGCTGTTAAATGTGCAGCGTATTATCGTCCCACTCGTTGTGATGAAAAGCTCAGTGAGGTGTTTACAGTGTCATGAAGGAGAGAGAGAGACTCTACGAGCAGCGATTCACTGCTTTATGAAAACACTTTACACATCATCGCTCAGAGTAACGCCGCCAAACATCCGTCACATAAAAGGGAATACAGGAGTGTGTGCTTTAAAGCAAACACACGCATACGTTGCAATCAATCTGTCTATACGGTCACAATACACACACACACAGCCCTTTCTGCAATGCCCAGAGGTGGAGGTGAAAAGTGCTGTCGAAAGCCTCAGTTTGCACTTCAAAGGCCGGTGTGGGTGGAAGGCAGGCGCCTGCAGAGAGCTGCAGCCAGCATGAAAGGAGCCGCCGCCGCAGGTTCTAACCTCCGCTGTCCGACAAACATCATATCGACGCTCGCCAATGAGCCCGAAGGAGCCAACGGGCTTTGATGGATGGACGGGTCAGAGATCACAGAGATTTGGTCACATGTTCTCCAACCTTCAGGAAGGCTATGGACGTGATATGTCCTCAATGTGAAGATGGATGACAGGTCGACTGCCCCTCAGTTCTGCTCTCTCTGTGAGGCGTTCAGGGTCAATGCTTCACTCTCTGGATTTTAGAGGCTGCAGACTCGTGTCTGGACTCGACCCGGTAAAACCTGCAGAACAGGTCAGTGGATGATGATCAGTGATCCCGTGTGCTCCCGTTGAAGGAATGTCAGACCCACCCAGAGCTATGAACAGGTGAGACAGTGGGTTGGGCAGGTGACAGGTGATGATGTCACTGTTTCATGGTGACTAAGATGTGAAATAACAGATAAGTTCATGTCGATCACAACAGGTCACAAAACCACATGTTGATTTTATCCTGAGAAACAACTTCTTCAAGAACCAATATGTAGAAGTTTCCAGGGATCAACACAGGAAGTGGTGTCCAGATGTTGCACAGCGGTTTCCTCAGAGAACAACAGAAAATGTGTCATTAAACCAAAACTCTGAGTTACCACTGACTTCAGCTCCATGAAACTAAGACGGAAACACATTCTCCTCCATCTGAACTCGCTCTTGTTCAGCTTTGTCGGCGTGAAATGATCTCCCAGTCTGATTCACTTTGTAAAGTGGAGCCGTCCGTTTGAACACTAAAGCAGAAGTTTCAGCTGTGAAACATTAATGACAGAGCTGCAGCCGGGTTTTCACATGATGTGTCAGTCGGTGTCTGTCAGATGTGAGAGGTGTCGCAGCTCCTGCCTCTCTCTCTCTGCCCAGGGCCCAGCAGCTCCTCAGTGTTTGGATGACGGCTTTGAAGGAAACTTGACATCAGAGACTCTGCAGCAGGAAGGTTTCAACTCTGTCTAATGACTGAGGAGGGAGGCAGAGGAGAACAGGTGAGATCTACACAGAGCAGAGTCCTGATGAGAAATGACATTGGTCTTAACGCACTGTACAGTATAAAGGTAGACGTGTGTGTGCCTCAGTCCACAGAGAAATGCACACAGCCTGTATTCAGACACTGAGCCTTAACCTCTTCAACTCCGCGGGGACGCTGGCGTCCCCGAGCCGCTCCTCTTCTGCAGTTTCAGCTTGCGCGGGCTTACTACATTGGTAAACGTGGCGTATTTGGTATCTGTGTCTTCATTAGGTTGTTTTGTTATTCAGTATCGATTTTATTTTGTTTCTCATTTATTTTTGCACAAGAATATACGGAATATCTACAGTCCAAAGCGTGATCGGTTTCCCCATTTCAACCGAGGGAGACGTTCCCTCGTTTTATTTTGAAGTTAGTGTACGACACGGATGTTGAAGGGAGGGTGCTGGACATTGATGTATTATACTGGACAGTGTAAATAAAGATTTAGCTGATTCAATCGTAAATGTGTACAAGATGAAGAAGAAGAAGACTTGTAAATATAAGCGTGCGAACATGGCGACATGGCGACCGCGGTGTCCGCGGTCGCCATGTCGAAACACGGAGGAAAGGGTTAGTTATGCCCATACTTTATGGGCATAATTTAATAATTGAACAGTTCAATATTGCAAAATTTGTGTGATAAAAAATGCATGAGAAAAACACATTTGGTGTCTCAGTATACCATTTGGTTATCATGTGTCCATTTGGACTCTCATCTCCGCCTGGATCTTATCATGAAAAAAACATTGCAGAATGGTCAGGGACCCTCAGCCGCTCATGCTCAGTCACACACACAACACCCATATTAGTCAGCTGGGCAGCTGACCGCTGTGATAGCTACGGGGAGCCGGACCGGACCGCGGAGACTACAGCCAGGCTAACCCAGAACCTATGGCTGACCGGGCCGGACTCAGCAGAGACACTCAGCCACCCGTTCAAACAATGGGGCACATTGTACAGAGCAGGAAACTGGGGGCGGGGGCAGCTGGCCAACGCCTCTGGCCCCCGGTGAGAATAGTAAGTGAGCCACGCTGACCGGGCCGGAGTCAGCAGAGACACTCAGCCACCCGTTCAAACACTGGGGCACACTATACAGAGCAGGAATCAGGGGGGCGGGGGCAGCTGGCCACAGCCGCTGGCCCCTGTGAAAATAGTAAGTGAGCCACGCTGACCGGGCCGGACTCAGCAGAGACACTCAGCCGCCCGTTCAAACACTGGGGCACACTGTACAGAGCAGGAATCAGGGGGCGGGGGCAGCTGGCCACAGTCGCTGGCCCCCGGTGAGAATAGTAAGTGAGCCACGCTGACCGGGCCGGACTCAGCAGAGACTCTCAGCCACTCGTTCAAACACTGGGGCACACTGTACAGAGCAGGAAAACGGGGGCGGGGGCAGCTGGCCACATCCGCTGGCCCCGGTGAGAATAGTAAGTTAGCCACGCTGACCGGGCCGGACTCAGCAGAGACTCTCAGCCACCCGTTCAAACACTGGGGCACACTGTACAGAGCAGGAAAACGGGGGGCGGGGGCAGCTGGCCACAGCCGCTGGCCCCCGGTGAGAATAGTAATTGAGCCACGCTGACCGGGCCGGACTCAGCAGAGACACTCAGCCACCCGTTCAAACACTGGGGCACACTGTACAGAGCAGGAATCAAAGGGGCGGGGACAGCTGGCCACAGCCGCTGGCCCCGGTGAGAATAGTAAGTGAGCCACGCTGACCGGGCCGGACTCAGCAGAGACACTCAGCCACCCGTTCAAACACTGGGGCACACTGTACAGAGCAGGAATCAGGGGGGCGGGGGCAGCTGGCCAAAGTCGCTGGCCCCCGGTGAGAATAGTAAGTGAGCCACGCTGACCGGCCGGACTCAGCAGAGACACTCAGCCACCCGTTCAAACACTGGGGCACACTGTACAGAGCAGGAATCAGGGGGCGGGGGCAGCTGGCCAAAGTCGCTGGCCCCGGTGAGATAGTAAGTGAGCCACGCTGACCGGGCCGGACTCAGCAGAGACACTCAGCCACCCGTTCAAACACTGGGGCACACTGTACAGAGCAGGAATCAGGGGGCGGGGGCAGCTGGCCAACGCCTCTGGCCCCCGGTGAGAATAGTAAGTGAGCCACGCTGACCGCGCCGGACTCAGCAGAGACACTCAGCCACCCGTTCAAACACTGGGGCACACTGTACAGAGCAGGAATCAGGGGGGCGGGGGCAGCTGGCCACAGCCGCTGGCCCCGGTGAGAATAGTAAGTGAGCCACGCTGACCGGGCCGGACTCAGCAGAGACTCTCAGCCACTCGTTCAAACACTGGGGCACACTGTACAGAGCAGGAATCAGGGGGGCGGGGCAGCTGGCCAACGCCTCTGGCCCCCGGTGAGAATAGTAAGTGAGCCACGCTGACCGGGCCGGACTCAGCAGAGACACTCAGCCACCCGTTCAAACACTGGGGCACACTGTACAGAGCAGGAATCAGGGGGGCGGGGGCAGCTGGTCACAGCCGCTGGCCCCCTGTGAAATAGTAAGTGAGCCACGCTGACCGGGCCGGACTCAGCAGAGACACTCAGCCACCCGTTCAAACACTGGGGCACACTGTACAGAGCAGGAAAACGGGGGCGGGGGCAGCTGGCCAACGCCTCTGGCCCCCGGTGAGAATAGTAAGTGAGCCACGCTGACCGGGCCGGACTCAGCAGAGACACTCAGCCACCCGTTCAAACACTGGGGCACACTGTACAGAGCAGGAATCAGGGGGGCGGGGGCAGCTGGCCACAGCCGCTGGCCCCCGGTGAGAATAGTAAGTGAGCCAGGCTGACCGGGCCGGACTCAGCAGAGACACTCAGCCACCCGTTCAAACACTGGGGCACACTGTACAGAGCAGGAATCAGGGGGGCGGAGGCAGCTGGCCACAGCCGCTGGCCCCGGTGAGAATAGTAAGTGACCACGCTGACCGGCCGGACTCAGCAGAGACACTCAGCCACCCGTTCAAACACTGGGGCACACTGTACAGAGCAGGAAAACGGGGCGGGGGCAGCTGGCAAATGCCTCTGGCCCCCGGTGAGAATAGTAAGTGAGCCACGCTGACCGGGCCGGACTCAGCAGAGACACTCAGCCACCCGTTCAAACACTGAGGCACACTGTACATAGCAGGAATCAGGGGGGCGGGGGCAGCTGGTCACAGCCGCTGACCCCCGTTGAGAATAGTAAGTGAGCCACGCTGACCGGGCCGGACTCAGCAGAGACACTCAGCCACCCGTTCAAACACTGGGGCACACTGTACAGAGCAGGAATCAGGAGGGCGGGGGCAGCTGGCCACAGCCGCTGGCCCCCGGTGAGAATAGTAAGTGAGCCACGCTGACCGGGCCGGACTCAGCAGAGACACTCAGCCACCCGTTCAAACACTGGGGCACACTGTACAGAGCAGGAAAACGGGGGGCGGGGGCAGCTGGCCACAGCCGCTGGCCCCCGGTGAGAATAGTAATTGAGCCACGCTGACCGGGCCGGACTCAGCAGAGACACTCAGCCACCCGTTCAAACACTGGGGCACACTGTACAGAGCAGGAATCAAAGGGCGGGACAGCTGGCCACAGCCGCTGGCCCGGTGAGAATAGTAAGTGAGCCACGCTGACCGGGCCGGACTCAGCAGAGACACTCAGCCACCCGTTCAAACACTGGGGCACACTGTACAGAGCAGGAATCAGGGGGCGGGGGCAGCTGGCCAAAGTCGCTGGCCCCGGTGAGAATAGTAAGTGAGCCACGCTGACCGGGCCGGACTCAGCAGAGACACTCAGCCACCCGTTCAAACACTGGGCACACTGTACAGAGCAGGAATCAGGGGGCGGGGGCAGCTGGCCAAAGTCGCTGGCCCCCGGTGAGAATAGTAAGTGAGCCACGCTGACCGGGCCGGACTCAGCAGAGACACTCAGCCACCCGTTCAAACACTGGGGCACACTGTACAGAGCAGGAATCAGGGGGCGGGGGCAGCTGGCCAAGCCTCTGGCCCCGGTGAGAATAGTAAGTGAGCCACGCTGGCCGCGCCGGACTCAGCAGAGACACTCAGCCACCCGTTCAAACACTGGGGCACACTGTACAGAGCAGGAATCAGGGGGCGGGGGCAGCTGGCCACAGCCGCTGGCCCCCGGTGAGAATAGTAAGTGAGCCACGCTGACCGGGCCGGACTCAGCAGAGACTCAGCCACCGTTCAAACACTGGGGCACACTGTACAGAGCAGGAATCAGGGGGGCGGGGGCAGCTGGCCAACGCCTCTGGCCCCGGTGAGAATAGTAAGTGAGCCACGCTGACCGGGCCGGACTCAGCAGAGACACTCAGCCACCCGTTCAAACACTGGGGCACACTGTACAGAGCAGGAATCAGGGGGGCGGGGGCAGCTGGCCACAGCCGCTGGCCCCTGTGAGAATAGTAAGTGAGCCACGCTGACGGGCCGGACTCAGCAGAGACACTCAGCCACCCGTTCAAACACTGGGGCACACTGTACAGAGCAGGAAAACAGGGGGCGGGGGCAGCTGGCCACGCCTCTGGCCCCGGTGAGAATAGTAAGTGAGCCACGCTGACCGGGCCGACTCAGCAGAGACACTCAGCCACCCGTTCAAACACTGGGGCACACTGTACAGAGCAGGAATCAGGGGGGGGGGGCAGCTGGCCACAGCCGCTGGCCCCGGTGAGAATAGTAAGTGAGCCACGCTGACCGGGCCGGACTCAGCAGAGACACTCAGCACCCGTTCAAACACTGGGGCACACTGTACAGAGCAGGAATCAGGGGGGCGGGGGCAGCTGGCCAGAGCCGCTGGCCCCCGGTGAGAATAGTAAGTGAGCCACGCTGACGGGCCGGACTCAGCAGAGACACTCAGCCACCCGTTCAAACACTGGGGCACACTGTACAGAGCAGGAATCGGGGGGCGGGGGCAGCTGGCAAAGCTCTGGCCCCCGGTGAGAGAATAGTAAGTGAGCCACGCTGACCGGGCCGGACTCAGCAGAGACACTCAGCCACCCGTTCAAACACTGGGGCACATGTACAGAGCAGGAATCGGGGGCGGGGGCAGCTGGCACAGCCGCTGGCCCCGGTGAGAATAGTAAGTGAGCCACGCTGACCGGGCCGGACTCAGCAGAGACACTCAGCCACCGTTCAAACACTGGGGCACACTGTACAGAGCAGGAAAACGGGGGCGGGGGCAGCTGGCACAGCCTTGCCCCCGTGAGAATAGTAAGTGAGCCACGCTGACCGGGCCGGACTCAGCAGAGACACTCAGCCACCGTTCAAACACTGGGGCACACTGTACAGAGCAGGAAAACGGGGGGCGGGGGCAGCTGGCAAATGCCTCTGGCCCCCGGTGAGAATAGTAAGTGAGCCACGACTGGGGCCGGACTCAGCAGAGACACAGCCACCCGTTCAAACACTGGGCACACTGTACAGAGCAGGAATCAGGGGGGCGGGGGCAGCTGGCCACAGCCGCTGACCCCCGGTGAGAATAGTAAGTGAGCCACGCTGACGGGCCGGACTCAGCAGAGACACTCAGCCACCCGTTCAAACACTGGGGCACACTGTACAGAGCAGGAATCAGGGGGGCGGGGGGCAGCTGGCCACAGCCGCTGGCCCCGGTGAGAATAGTAAGTGAGCCACGCTGACCGGGCCGGACTCAGCAGAGACACTCAGCCACCCGTTCAAACACTGGGGCACACTGTACAGAGCAGGAAACGGGGGGCGGGGCAGCTGGCCACAGCCGCTGGCCCCCGGTGAGAATAGTAAGTGAGCCACGCTGACCGGGCCGGACTCAGCAGAGACACTCAGCCACGTTCAAACACTGGGGCACACTGTACAGAGCAGGAATCAAAGGGGGCGGGACAGCTGGCCACAGCCGCTGGCCCGGTGAGAATAGTAAGTGAGCCACGCTGACCGGGGGACTCAGCAGAGACACTCAGCCACCCGTTCAAACACTGGGGCACACTGTACAGAGCAGGAATCAGGGGGGCGGGGGCAGCTGGCCACAGCCGCTGGCCCCGGTGAGAATAGTAAGTGAGCCACGCTGACCGGGCCGGACTCAGCAGAGACACTCAGCCACCCGTTCAAACACTGGGGCACACTGTACAGAGCAGGAATCAGGGGGGCGGGGGCAGCTGGCCAAAGTCGCTGGCCCCGGTGAGAATAGTAAGTGAGCCACGCTGACCGGGCCGGACTCAGCAGAGACACTCAGCCACCCGTTCAAACACTGGGGCACACTGTACAGAGCAGGAATCAGGGGGGCGGGGGCAGCTGGCCAAAGCCTCTGGCCCCCGTGAGAATAGTAAGTGAGCCACGCTGACCGCGCCGGACTCAGCAGAGACACTCAGCACCGTTCAAACACTGGGGCACACTGTACAGAGCAGGAATCAGGGGGCGGGGGCAGCTGGCCACAGCCGCTGGCCCGGTGAGAATAGTAAGTGAGCCACGCTGACCGGGCCGGACTCAGCAGAGACACTCAGCCACCGTTCAAAAACTGGGGCACACTGTACAGAGCAGGAATCAGGGGGGCGGGGGCAGCTGGCCAACGCCTGGCCCCGGTGAGAATAGTAAGTGAGCCACGCTGACGGGCCGGACTCAGCAGAGACACTCAGCACCGTTCAAACACTGGGGCACACTGTACAGAGCAGGAATCAGGGGGGCGGGGGCAGCTGGTCACAGCCGCTGGCCCCTGTGAGAATAGTAAGTGAGCCACGCTGACGGGCCGGACTCAGCAGAGACACTCAGCCACCCGTTCAAACACTGGGGCACACTGTACAGAGCAAAAAAGGGGGGCGGGGGCAGCTGGCCAACGCCTCTGGCCCCGGGAGAATAGTAAGTGAGCCACGCTGACCGGGCCGGACTCAGCAGAGACACTCAGCCACCCGTTCAAACACTGGGGCACACTGTACAGAGCAGGAATCAGGGGGGCGGGGGCAGCTGGCCACAGCCGCTGGCCCCGGTGAGAATAGTAAGTGAGCACGCTGACCGGGCCGGACTCAGCAGAGACACTCAGCCACCCGTTCAAACACTGGGGCACACTGTACAGAGCAGGAATCAGGGGGCGGGGGCAGCTGGCCAGAGCGCTGGCCCCCGGTGAGAATAGTAAGTGAACCACGCTGACAGGCCGGACTCAGCAGAGACACTCAGCACCCGTTCAAACACTGGGGCACACTGTACAGAGCAGGAAAACGGGGGGGCGGGGCAGCTGGCAAAGCCTCTGGCCCCCGTGAGAATAGTAAGTGAGCCACGCTGACCGGGCCGGACTCAGCAGAGACACTCAGCCACCCGTTCAAACACTGAGGCACACTGTACAGAGCAGGAATCAGGGGGGGGGGGGCAGCTGGCCACAGCCGCTGACCCCGTTGAGAATAGTAAGTGAGCCACGCTGACCGGGCCGGACTCAGCAGAGACACTCAGCCACCGTTCAAACACTGGGCACACTGTACAGAGCAGGAATCAGGGGGGGGGGGCAGCTGGCCACAGCCGCTGGCCCCCGGTGAGAATAGTAAGTGAGCCACGTGACCGGGCCGGACTCAGCAGAGACACTCAGCCACCCGTTCAAACACTGGGGCACACTGTACAGAGCAGGAATCAGGGGGCGGGGGCAGCTGGCCAAAGCGCTGGCCCCGGTGAGAATAGTAAGTGAGCCACGCTGACCGGGCCGACTCAGCAGAGACACCAGCCACCCGTTCAAACACTGGGGCACACTGTACAGAGCAGGAATCGGGGGGCGGGGGCAGCTGGCCACAGCCGCTGGCCCCTGTGAAAATAGTAAGTGACCACGCTGCGGGCCGGACTCAGCAGAGACACTCAGCCACCGTTCAAACACTGGGGCACACTGTACAGAGCAGGAAAACGGGGGGCGGGGCAGCTGGCCAACGCCTCTGGCCCCCGGTGAGAATAGTAAGTGAGCCACGCTGACCGGGCCGGACTCAGCAGAGACACTCAGCCACC